>JAUZSU010132087.1:0-16573 GCA_034780255.1 Parotocinclus maculicauda
GAGTATGAATACTTTTGATTACGCAGACATCTTATGAGTATACACACAATTTGAGTATGAATACTTTTGATTACGCAGACATCTTATGAGTATACACACAATTTGAGTATGAATACTTTTGATTACGCAGACATCTTATGAGTATACACACAATTTGAGTATGAATACTTTTGATTACGCACACATCTTATGAGTATACACACAATTTGAGTATGAATACTTTTGATTACGCACACATCTTATGAGTATACACACATTTTGAGTATGAATACTTTTGATTACGCACACAACCTTTGAGTATACACACATTTTGAGTATGAATACTTTTGATTACGCACACATCTTATGAGTATACACACATTTTGATTATGTCTACTAATTTTTTGAGTATGTATACTTATTTGTATGTAGCATAAAATTGATGACACACTTTTTTGATTACGTCTTTAAAGTACAAATACCTTTTGATTATGCATACTCTTTTTTTGTATACCTGTATATATGCACACCTATTTTTATGTATGAACAAATTTGGATTACTCATACTAATTTCTGAGTGAAAATACTTTTTAAGCATGAATCAATTTTGATTGTGCATACTCATTTTTAATACTCAAACTCAATACGTTTTAATTATGCATGCTCATTTTCTGAGTAAGAATACATTTTACTTATGCATGCTCATTTTTTGAGTATGCAAAATTATTTTTAGGTATGCACACAGTTTTATTACAAATATTATTGGGGTTTTTTGTGAACAAATGTTTTATTAGTTTTGAAAAAAAAAAAAAAAACACAAAACAGAAATCCCTTTGTATATGCATACTAACAAATACAAGTAGAAAAAAAAACGCTAAACAACAACAAAGATAATAACAAATAAGATAATAATAGTACCCAACAAATATTAGTTTTGAATATCCATACTTATTGAAGTATGCATACATTTTGATTATACATACTGATCGATGGAATATTTTTATGCACACTTTTTTAAAACTGGTTAATTTTTATTATGTATCATCATGACTAAAGTTTATGAACATTTTAATCAATTTAATTATGTTATTAATGTCCTATTAAATGCATTAAGTTGTGCTTTATCTGATTACCCCAGTAAGTAATGGGTAAGGGGGCGTATCTTTTAGGCTATGTCTGGAACACGGCCACAATCTTGCAAGCCACCATATATTGGATCAAGGGTACGTTTTTCCAATAGGAAGGTGGTCATGTAGCACATCAAAGAAGACCAGAAGTGTCTCAGAAAGCGAATGGTGCAATCAGATTTGTTCTCTTGTGATTCAAAAATTCTCAGCGCACAACGTTCCAAACTTTCCCATATCAAGTGATCACGACTAACTTAATGCAACTGGTGCGGTTAATGCAGTTATTTTGTATGGTTTGACAGCATTACCATGCTAATAATAATAGTTAAGAATTATTCATAATAATAATTAATATTAAGTCTACATTAATATAATAATTTTTGTTATACACAGGGTAAAAGGAAAACCCGTAACAATATTCATCCATCCATCCTTTATCTTCCACTTAATCCACACAGGGTCGCGGGCCAGCCGGTGCCCACCCGGCATCTCGGGGCGAAAGGACATAAACAACCCTAGATGGGATGCCAATCCATCGTAGGGCACACACAATAAGGGTCTTTTTAGAGACGCCAATTAACCTAACATGTATGTCTTTGGACTGTGGGAGGAAACCGGAGTACCCAGAGTAAACCCACTCAGACACAGGGAGGACATGCAGACTCCACACAGACCAGTACTGTACAACTCAGTGTTTATGTTTATTCTCTATCCTGTTAGCAGGTGTTGCAAGCTCGTACTAGTTTTCTGCTATTCAGAATCATATATGGGGAATATTTAAATTTCTTATTTTAATTATTACGACCTTGGCTGTTAATCGGCGCATTTTGGAAACAAGTAGCCGTATTTCACCTGCATCACCACTTATTGGTAATCATAAAATCCCAGGCCGCTCTACCCTGGGATTGAACCCGGGACCTTCATGCTGTGGGGTAGCGGTGCCACCCACCGAGCCGCCGAGCCACCACACCTGTAACAATATCAATTTCTAACGTGGTTATCTCTCTAACTTTCGTAGTGTGTTTGTATGGAGATGCCTGTGACATCTGACCGACAGCACGTGGAAGCGTCAAGCGAGAGCATTTCCCAGACTGTACCTCCTGTATATGAATGCTGCACACCTTCTAATGCTGCATCTGATCAGTGTATGGGCCGACTGGACCTCCAGCTGGCTTTGGCTGTTGTTTCACGACAGAAATAGTGAGTCTTGTCACCATTCCGTGTTTAAAAAAAAAAAAAGTGCAATGTTTACATTCTCATCTACTTAAACAAAACAAAACATGCCAATAACTAATAGATAAATGTATTATTTTTCAGTTTAACATCGAGTGCCTTACACCATTTGCTCAGTTTTTGGTTATAATGCATATCTGGTGCTATATGGAACGTCAGTTTTAGGGCTTTGAATGGTCGTCATATGTTATGCAAATTGTTTTTGTACATTATCGTTAGTTGTATCTAGTTACTCTAGTTCTTCCTATTAAATATTTATCCAAAAAAAAACCTTGGGACTCAGGAGCCTGTTAGGGCATAAGCACTGTAACTATTTGTAGATGTTATTTTCAACGTGTGCTATTTTTGTTATAAGATCCGATTTATTTTTGTGTTCATGCGTGTTGATGTATGAAGTGTGCAACTCGGTTGGTCATACAAAAATGCAAAAACTCTAAACTACTTGTTAGATAAATGTACGATGATGTCGTCCAGACAGTCCGTAGTGCGTTGCGCTGTTTGTAGCCGCTAGTGTAATGGAGAAATGTCTCTATTGTGTACAGGTATCGATAATATCTGTCATGTGTTTACGTTTTTGTATTGAATCTTAACATATGGCTCTATGTAACTGAAATATAACCATGTAAGGTCAATGCATGATTCAGACATAAATGTTCTAATGATGTGTATGTGTGAATGGTCAATTGTTCACTAAAACTATTTATTTTACCATTAAAAAAAAAAAACTTTTACGTCACTAATGCTTGTTTTTATTTGAATATTTACAAATGTGTACGTTCACGCTAATCTTTTACAAATACGTACTGATTATGCCTACTCATTTTTTGAGTATGAATACATTTTGATTACACAGAGTATGAATACTTTTTTGATTATGCATACTTCTTTTGAGTATGAATACATACATTTTGATAATGCATACTCATATTTTGAGTATGAATAAGTTTTGATTATGCATACTCATTTGAGTATGAATACATACATTTTGATAATGCATACTCATTTTTTGAGTATGAATACATTTTGATTACACAGAGTATGAATACTTTTTTGATTATGCATACTTCATTTGAGTATGAATACATACATTTTGATAATGCATACTCATATTTTGAGTATGAATACGTTTTGATTATGCATACTCATTTTTTGAGTATGAATACATTTTGATTACACATATTCTTTGACTATGAATACTTCATTGATTCTGTGCACATTTTTTGAGTATACACACATTTTGAGTACGCACATTTTTTGAGTATGAATGCTTTTGATTATGCACACATTTTAATTATGTATACTCATTTTTTAAACATGGATACTTTTTAAGCATAAAAGTTTGATTACACACTTTTTTTTGATTATGCACATCTTTAAAGTACAAATACATTATTATGCATACTATTTTTTGGATTATGTATACTTATTCTTTGTATAAACAAATTTTAATGTGCAGAGTGGAAATACTTTTTAAGCATGAATCAATTTTATTGTGCATACTCATTTTTTGAGTAAGAATACACTTTAATTATGCATGCTCATTTTTTCAGTATGAAAAGTAATTTTTAGGTATGCACACATTTTTATTACAAATATTAGTTTTGAATATCCATACTTATTTAAGTATGCATACATTCTGATTATACATACTGATCTTTGGAATATTTTTTACGCACACTTTTATAATACTAGTTAATTTTGATTATGCATCATCATGACTAAAGTTTATGAAAATTTTAATCAATTTAATTATGTTATTAATGTCATAATAAATGCTTTAGGGTGCATCCATCCATTAACTTCCACTTAATCCACACGAGGTCGCGGGCCAACCGGTGCCCACCCAGCATGCCAATCCATTTTAGCACACACACACACAGTCACACACTAAGGGCCACTTTGGAGACCCCAATTAACCTAATATGTTTATTAAACATTGTTCAAAAAATAATCAGCATTGGGGTTACATGCAGCTCCTGTGGTTCTGTGCTAAGAGTTACACTGCCGGAAAAAGCAGCCACAGGTTTGTATGCCACCCATGTGATCATTCTGGTTGTTCTGCAAACACCAAGTCTAGTTTTGCACGGTGGGAATATCATAGATATCCTAATTACACAGACAAAAAACAATATGCACTTGCTCAGTGACTTCCTCATTCCAGTATTTGAAACCCAGGTGTTCATCTCGGTTCAAACATCACGGTTCATTTCCATAGACTTCATAAACATCCCAAGTGAAGGTCTGCTGAAGTCGCTCATGCATCTAAAGCAGGTAGGAGCAAATGGGACAGGCGCGATGGCACCACCCCCTTCTCACCCACCCCAATAACTCTCTATCTCAACATCCGTCCTCCATTGAAGTGCATCTAGCTTCCGCATTTACGTTCCACCCTGCATGAAACTTTTGATTGATTTTCCCAGGGTGACTAATGCTGCTGTTGTGGTAGCAGGAATTTTAGATTTTTTTTGTCATTCTAAATGTAAAAGCACTGAGGACCTGACAATGTGGCCCAATCGAAAGTCTACACAATGAGGGCAATGGAACGCCTATTTGAGTGTGTATTGAGTGTGTAATGACTGTAGGTGTGTACAGGTATGTGGATTGTGGAGCACTCTAATCCCTGTGCTTTGTAAGGTGATTGATGTCAGGTGTAGTAAGAACAGCATGTTACAGCCAAAAGTTGTCATTGTCATTAACAGTCATAGAAGGAACAACAATGAGACGTCACGCAAAGTTCAGAAGTTGAACTGAGGTTTCGATGAGGCTTCACCCATCCTGGCATTGGTACAGATGGTGTTAGTATCAGACTTGGTAGCTCATATTATATTAGTTCACTAACTGAGACTCTTGAGAAGTCAACGTTAAGAGCAGAGAGACGTCTCACCAATACTGATATCATAATCAGCTCCAGCAACTAGTGTTGCAGTTCTCAAGTCCAGACCATAAACAGGTGAGTCTCTCAGGGTAAGGTGGACTCAGAAACTGTAATCAAGACCACCCGAGATAACTTTTTTGACAGTTATTGAATAGCAACAATCCAATCTAAAAAAAATCTGATAACATTTTTTAAAAACCCTCTTTTTCTTTGTTTTTGTAACAGCATGCAATCAATGGATGCATTTTATTTCGAATACTCTGGTGGGAAGTGTGGATTTTTGCCTGCTCGCTTTGTCTGCAAAATTTGAAATAACTGTCCTGTTTTCACACTTAATAAAAATATGAAGAGAATAAATGTTATATTTAGTTGAAGTTTCATGGTGATTCTGGATTCTGAGTGAGTTTTGGTGAAAAAGGGGACCAGCATCGTCATCATCATCATTTGCTTCTGGGTTACATGGCCTTAGAAGGTTATAAAATAATTCTAAAATAAAAAGAATGAACAATAGTAATTAAAAAAATCAATTAATATATATATACTGTATGTACAGTGGGGGAAATAATGATTTGATCCCTTGCTGATTTTGTAACTTATCCCACTTACAAAAATATGAACAATCTATCATTTTAAAGGTAGGTTTATTTTAACAGTGAGAGATAGAATATCTAAAGGAGAATCCAGAAAATTACATTGTATAAAATATATAAATGTATTTGCATTTTGAAAAGAAAGAAATAAGTATTTGATCACCTACCAAACATGAGTTCTGGCTCCAACAGACCAGTTAGACACTTCTAATCAACTCTAAATAGTTACCTGCATTAAAGCATTTAATTAGAGGATATTTCATTGTAAGCAGTATATATAATCTTAATTCATTCTGGTTTAACAGCAGGTACCAATATGATTTTATGAAATAAGACACTGCCTACAAAAATTAGAAAAAGAGATATTTTATAATGAAGTATACAATGTAATTCATCTTTTTTATTTCATGCACAAGTTTTTTCAGAAAAGCAAAGCATTTTCCTGTCTCTGATCGCACATTTTCATTCCTCATGCTCCTCAACACAGATCATGGCAGCATCCAGCTCTTACCATGGCTTACTGGTGCTTTAATTAAAACCTCTGCCCAGAGTGAATTGACACATGAGGACATATGGCCTCAGATCCAGAGCTAGATTACTGCAGGCTCCAACAAGCAGCTGATGCAATTCCACCATCATAATGCCTTCCCCTCACGTCGCTCGCAGCACCTTTAAATAAGCGGCCACACACCAGCTCTCTCCGGAGCAGAGAGAAGCCTGAAAGCAGACAGACATTTTCCCTGGACCACGTCTCATTGCTTGAATAAATACGTTCCCGTTCTGCACCTGTTCAAACTGCAATCAGCAAACTGCTGGCATTCAGATGAACACGTTTTTCTGCCCAAGCTCATCATCCAGTGCAGGTGCGGCTTCCCATTGCCATTTTATGAATAAAAATAAGTGGTGATGCAGCCTTGTGAAGAGAGGAATTACACTGAAACGTACTGAAATACGGCTACTTGTTTCCAAAATGCGCCAATTAACAGCCAAGGTTTTAAAAATTAAAATAAGAAATTAAAATATGCCTTATATATGAATCTGAATAGCAGAAAACTAGTACGAGCTTGCAACACCTGCTGACAGGATAGAGAATAAACATTGCACAGTACTGTGCTAAATGTTTATATGTTGCGTTTTAATTACTATTATTGTTAAAAATAAAACACTATGAGCAGCGTATTAGTATGTAGGACACTACAGCAGAATGTTTGGTCAGAACCCATTTTGGTCAACGCCCTTTTCCACAGAATGAAATGAAGATCGAATGACTACAGAAATAATGAATTATGTTAATCGCACCTATTTTATTAAATCTTTGCATGCTGGAATTTGACAGTTAAGAAGAAATTGCTTTTTATGATGATCTGACTTGCAATATTTTGGCTTTACGTCTCTAATTTTTCACTTTCAAATGGCTCTTCAAAAAATTGCATAAGCTTTAGCTGCAATTAAAATAATTTAATAAAATAATGAAACATACGATAGATTCGTCCGAATGGATCCCCATCATAAACAGGAACAGGATGCTCTTATGCAAGCACTCAAAGTATTTATTCTTTCCTGTTAGACTAGACATACTCAGAGATCAAAAGTGAATCCTCAGTTTGACGCCAAAGGGCACATAAAACCATAACCAAAATTCTAAGAGCTTAAAGGTATGGTTGGTGAAAATACACACAAAGAGTGCAGAGGATGGAAGAGACTGGATTACACTGGAGCTGCCAGACTTAAGAGGAAGAAAGCGACACAAAATGTCATGGCACAGTTGCAACAAGTTTGATCCACCCATAAAGAACCAGTACACCAAAGCATCAAGATCAGTCATGGCTCAGTCTCAAAGAAGGACATATCAGATGCCCTGAAGTTAAAGACCTGACTTGCTGTGCAAATTGTGAATCAAGGAATCTAAATCAACTGGAGCAGAACCTTCAGAGGTCTGAAGCAGAGGCAAAGAGTGTCCAGTTAATAAAACAATAAAACAATAAAACATTCTACATATAGAAAAAACTGCCAAACTCTGCTAGATAGCTGGAGATTATGAGATGGTTATAGAGCACAGTGGCTTAAGTCAGAGTCCAAACCTAAAACCAAGCAGTCCATTGGTGCTCACCATAAAATTGGTCTGAACTTGAACAATACTACAAGAAAGAATAGATAAACATTCCCCAATCTAAGTGGCTCAGAGATTCATACGTAAAATGTTACTATGAAATATTAAATCAGGAGGCTCATTACTTTTTCCAACCCAGGTTATTCTATGTTTGTTTAATATATATCTTCATAACTCTTTCCTTTTTAAAATGTGGAACTAGATTTGCAGGGTTTAACTTCAGGCCGTCGGACATAAAAGCAACTATTTCAAAGGATCTGCTTTTCTTTAGGCACTCTATATACTGTTTGTGTTGGTTTATTTGCTGAACTCTAGGTTAATAAAAGGCGAACTCCTCACTGAGGACTGCTATCCTCAGTAAATATGGTTAAGGTGATAAACAGAACTAGTCCAAACACACATCATGGAGTCCTGTGCTCTGAATACAGCATGAGGAAGGTTTTATGCCCCGTTTCCCCTCAGTTGAACCCTGTTACCTGAACCCAGTGCCCTAATTAGTCTGATGGTCCATGCTCTTCTCGCTCTCCTCCTTGGGGGACGAGGGTTGATCCATTAAATCCACAAAGACCTACAGTAAATTATTCACTCAACACAAGTACTTTTGAAACTTGAATTCCATTACTTTTAACCTGCCAGTTCTGACATATCCCTGAGGGGATAAATCAGGGTTATAACATGAAAATAGACAAACATATTGAAAATTACATGCTAATATTAATTACAAAATATGGAAATATTACATCAGCCAAGTGAAATAACATTTTGAAAAGAATGAATTCCTAATCCAGCTTGAGTTATAGGTCTTTGTGGAAATGATTCCAGTATTATTATGATTCCAGCTTCTCTCAACAGATCCACCCCTTCACCACCGCATACACAATTTAGTTTTCTCACTTATTTGCACATCATGCGCATCATTCGATTTAAAAAATCCCTTTTTAGGTTATCCTTCCTGTCTGAAAAACAGCACAAAATACACCACACTTTGCAAAAGATCACGCTGGTACAAATAGATATAAATTGATAAAGAGATCTAAATTTGTCATGATGTTGTGCAGGGTAGCTCAGACATGGACATGAAGTACCAGAACATGGTCCAGCGGCAACTCTCCTTGCCAGGATCACACACAATCTGGCCTGACAGCGAGAGCCCTCACCTCGCTTACAAATGGAATCTGAACGACTATCATCAGCTTGCCAGGGGCGAGATACAAACCTGGGTAGCTCAAAGGCAGAGAGAACAAACCAGCAGTGAACCAGCAAGATACATACCTTCTGTTTGCTTTTTCTAATTTAATTGGTTGCTTGCTTATTATTGTTGCAATTATTATTTCTTGTGTTTTATTTTTATTACATTTAGGGCTGTACACTGTTACCTCATACTAACTCCAGGGACTAAAGTAAAGTTTTGATTCAATTCCCAGCCTGGTTACGCATCTTAGGAGTTTGCATGATGAATGAGTTTCCTGTGGAATTCTTAAAGTATTCCAGTATGAGTGTGTGTGTTCCTAGTGATATACTGGCACCTTATCTAGGGTTGCTGGTTTGGTTTCAGCCTGCTGTGAACCTGAACTGGATGAATCGGGTACAGAAAGTAAGTGATAATTGTTTATTTCTTTTGAGTTTGTACAGTATTTGAACTCGCTTTACAGCTCAGAGATCCCTGTTTTGAACCCGAGCCTGGGCTCCCCCTGTGTGGGGTCTGCATGTCCTCCCTGTGTCTGTGTGGGTTTTCTCCAGGTACTCCTGTTCCTTCTACATTCCAAAGACATGCTTGTTAGGTTAACTGGTGTTTCCAAAGTGTGTGAGTGAATGTGCCTTACGATGGATTGCCGCCCCGTCTAGGACTGTTCCTGCCTTGCACCCTGTGCCCCTGGCTCTCCCATTAGCCTCATTAGGATAAGCAAATAAGATAATGAGTAAGTGAGTATTTACATTTCATTTAATTAACGTGGTTTCAATTATAGTAGCCGCAGCAGTAGCACTATTCAATTATTTATTTTCTTATTTTATATTTATTCTTTCTACTTCAGTTTAGCTTGATCCGGCTTTTGTATTATTCTTGATCTTTATTTATTAAATACAGTCTGTGAGAATGTTGGATCACTCAACCCTGCCACGTCTCTAGTCCTAGGCTTCATCTTCTTTTCTTGCTCATCCATGACCCTGGTATTCCAAACACACCATACCTTTGTACGCAGATAGTAGATGAGAAACTCTGACATGACCTACAGAAGAACATTAAAACAAAACAGGAAAGTCACACAGTATTGCTAAAACAAGCTGTTCCTGTTTCATGTGTTAGCATTCCTGAGAAATAGCACTGCTTCTCCTGTTACCGGCCCATAAGGAGTGTCTTATATTGTTGCACAGAGAAGCTGCAGTGAAACCCTGCACTAAATGATAAAGAGATGTTTTGTTTTTGTCTTTTTTATTGAAATGAATTCTAATGGAGCCTATTCATAGAGAGGAAACGTAAGAATATAAAGAATACTTTATTTCAAATAAGTATCGGCATACCATGGTTAAGGTGTTGGGATCACGAATAAACTATAAATAAAATCCAATAAAAATTCTACCCATTAAGACCACCAGGTTTAATGAAATCATAGAGTAATTATGGTCCATGCTTCTTAAGAAATACAGTGTACCAAACAGGTGCCATTGCCAGCCCCAAAAAATAATTAGATAATTACTATAACTAACTTTTATTATTAAGCAAAATGACCTGCACACTTGGAGTAATTGCAAATTTAAGATATATGGTTTAAAACATTAATACAAAAAAAATCAAAACAAGTATAGTATTTGTGAGCTGTCCCTGGATTCTAAAATTACACTATACAACCAAATGGAATGATTAAAATCCTTCAGATTATTTTTTGCATTGTTGTGTCTCATATGCCATCAATACATTCATAATAAATCTATTATATTTGACTTATACCCATTTTAAATACCCTAATGAAATAACCCCTAATTTTTGTGAGCAGTGTCGTAATGTTCCCTGGTCTTTACTCAGTCCTGAATAAGCTCAGATCATAAGTGGATTTTCTGAAGATCATGAGAAGACCAAAGGTAAGTTCTTTCTTATTTTTTTCTTGTATATTTGATGATCTTGTAACTATGACTGAGAAGGCTAATCTAAACCACTATTTTGTTACCCAGATTCATTTGAGATATTATTTGTTTATTGTAAAAACACACATTTTTTGGTAAATTATTGGAATGTGCTCAGTGTCCTCGTGCTATTAGTATGGATGCCATGTGGTTACACATGCCTGAGAATAACCACTACTCATTAGGAATCATTAATAATGTGTGTTGTTGGATTCGTTTTGAAGTTGCAACCCAGGAAAAAATGTACTGTGAAATTTCATAATAAAATTGTAAATTGCTTGACAGTTTTATTGTGAACTTTCACATTTTGGCCATACAGGTCACAGTTCTGCTATGGATGTTTGATGGTAATTTGGCCACTTCATGGCTCTACAGTCAAATTTCATAGTACAACTGTAAACTTGGTTGATTTTGAGCTGACCATAAATTATTTCACAGTTCTACTATGGATTTTTGATGGTAATTTGCCCACTTCATGGTTCTACAGTCAAATTTCCCAGTCCATTTTTTCCTGGGAAGAAGCAAATAGCACCCATTCAGCGGAATGACTCTTAAAATATAACACATTTATACAGACTGCCTGAATAATTAAACTGAGATAAAAGCATTAGCATGATTTTTATTAGCGTGACGTTTTGTGTGTGAGTTACGCAAGGTCGTTCTTAATTGTTGCAAGCAAGTAACTAAAGGAATTGGCATTCAGTCCAGAGAGTGACAGTGATTAAGCTTTCTTGGCAATATTTGCTAATTTGCCAGCAGTCATCTCCTTATACAGTAAGCTTTGCGTGTCAGTTAAAACTAAACGTTATTAAACCAACTGATGTTGACTTTGGGCCAAATGTTATGCAACAGTGATCAGACAAGTTCCACACTATGCTATCTAGCTTGTCCATCTAACCAGCCGAATTGTTTATAATACTTTTTACTGCATGTAGGTATGCTAGTCCTTTTACCCAGATATCATGAACGAGTCGTGTAAATTGTACCTTTTACATTTTAAACCTTTAAAGCATTGAAATATTCAAGATTTTAAACTAGTTTTATTGTAAATGTGTGTTAAATTCATACTCTTTTTGATGTCTACACTGAAATACATGAGGTTACATATTCTTGAAAGATCCCAGCTAAAAACAGCAAAGATCTGAATCATTTATCAGAATCCAAAGCACAAGAAGAGTTTTTTTTCTTTTTCTTTTTAAACTGGGTCAAAAACTGAAACAAAAGCAATATTCCTTCATTTCTAGAATCCAAATAGATTCTCTATATTTCTATTAATCCAGCATTAGTGCTGTTTGTTGCACTGGTTTTTTTTCTTACAAATCTTTTCATGGATCCTTATCAGATCAGTGAGTAGAATTTCTACCTGGCCCCCGTTACAACACTTTATGAACACTGAACAGATTAATGGAATCACGATGCAGCACTGAGAGCCAGTACTAAGTGACCACTGATTAATGTTTATATTAGCTTTATATTACACCATTTCACTCATATAAACACAATCAGGCTCTGGGATGATTTCAAACAGAGTGAGGTAAGATGTAATAATGCCAAATAACACTGGAAACGTCACAGACTTCCCTCTCACAGGATATGTTGTAATGTTGTAAAACATTTGTTAGTAAAATGGCTGATTACTGGTACAGTTACAAACTTCTGTTATTTGCGATTAACTGTGAATTTCAGGGCTTTCATACAGAAGTTTGATAAAAATGTATGTCTGTTTGTTTGGATTATTGAACGTAACTATCGGCATTAGAGGCCATTTCAGCGACACACACAAGATTATCTAGAAACTAGTCACACTCAAGTCAATTCTAATTTAGTGTAATCAGTTCACCTAAAACACATGTCTTTAGACTGTGGGAGGAATCCGGAGTACCCAGAGTAAACCCACGCAGACACAGGGAGGACATGCAGACTGTACACAGAGAGGACCCAGGTACCATAACGTGGTACTCTTAAACACTTTTGAGAAAGAAAAACAAATAAATCAGAGTGTCTTTTAAAAGCAGGGTTTTGAAGTTGTACCTTTGATGGCTCAAATGATGTCACCTGCTCTTCTGTGACTTGGCAGTGAAATATTGAGTTTATAAGGTTGGTAATGACAGGGTGGAAAAACGTATAAGCTTATAGACATAGATAAACAATTCTATTCTATATAAAAATAACATTTTATATTAAATCACTACATTTTGTGTGAATTGGATATACATCTAAACATCTCATGTTAAAAAAATTTTGATTCATATTTGGATTTTCTCAGATTGGCTTTACAGATGTAAACATTGATCTGTATTTTTTAAATATACAGAATAATATAATTGTAGTTTACAAAACTGTGTTACTAAAAACACTGCTCACAAAAACGAGGGGATATTTTTAAATGAATATGAAGCGATTAAAAAAGAAGCATTTGATTTTATCAAACAAGATCATCAGAAAAGTGTTTTTTTACTGTCAATAAATAAATAGTAAACATAAAAAAACGGAATTCTGAAATTGAAAAATATTTTTTTCAAAGACTGCCTTTCAGGCAAAGTGTTATGGTGATTAATTGATTTGTAATGAACAGTGGTTTTACTTTTAGATAAATGCACATTAGAAGCATTCAGTACTGCCCAGATTATTTATTCATGAGTGTAAAAATAGCAACTTGCTAGAGTTCTGGTCGATTAAAAATACAAAATAAGCAATGTATCCTGTCATGTAGGGCTTATAAAATCTTATCTGGACCGGATAAGAGCCTTAAGAAATAAAATGAAGCGTTAGTTCATATAAAACCACACACCTTTTAAATTGAATTTTACTGAATGTAGATTTCAGACACACATGCACTGAAATGAAAATATAAAGATGCAGTGTGTTGCAGTGGAGCGGAATGGGCAATGGACTTTATTGTCTGAGATTTCAAAGCTGTGTATCAAATTTAATCAAGCTCAGCCTCCCAGTATGTGTGTGTGTGCATGCGTGTCTGCGTGTGTGTGTGTGTGTGTGTGTGTGTGTGTGTGTGTGTGTGTGTGCATGTCTGCGTGTGTGTGTGTTTGGATCTCAGCACAAACAAGTCCACTCAGAAAATCCCACACATGCAATATGTTCCAATCTCAGCTGGCAGCTGATGTGGTAAAAACACATGAAGATTAAGAAGGACTTTGATTTATTAAAGGTTACACAAAGAGCTCGAACCCTCACCCCTCACGTCTGGACCCTCTCATCCCTCACACCTTAGCTCGCTTGCTTTCTCCACCACTAATCCTCTCGGTCCATGCTTCCTCTCACCACTGCTCATACTGCAGCGAGCAATTAGAGCTTTTTAGAAATACTGAAGAGAGACGGTTAGAAAAACATTGACTGAACTACCTGTTGCTGCAGAGCATCCGCTCCATATAGTATTATTTACTAACAGCTCTGGGAACTGCACGGTAAAAAGGGTGATTCATTTAATCTGGATTCCCATGTGACGTTTCAATTGCATTCACACTGTCAAGTCTTTTACACAAACGTAACCTTGATTAGGTTGTAATACCATAAAAAAATAGAGCCAAGAATGCCACATCATATTTGTCACTAAGCACCACGAGCCAAAAACCAACAAAACCAAAGACACTATGAGCAGTATTATACAATCCCTGGCCATTTTATTAGTTATGCCTGTTTCACTGGTCATATCGCAAATACTGTATCTTATCAGACCATTACAGTGTGACTGTGGTAGCCTAGCGATTAAGTGACTGGGCTGCAGACCAGAGGATCCAGGGTCCATCCCCCACCTCTGCCACTGTTGACATAAAGCAGACTGTGGTAGCCTAGCGGTTAAGGGTCCAGGGTTCAAATCCCACCTCTGCCAAGCTGCCACAGTTGGGCCCTTGAGCAAGGCCCTTAACTTACAATTGCTTGGATTGTAAGATTGTATAAGTTGGAAGTCGCTCTGGATAAGGGTGTCTGCTAAATGCCGTAAAGATAAATGTAAATGTAAATGTAAATGTAAATGTAAATGTAAATGTTGAGAACCTTAACCCACAGATGCTTGGAATGTAAGGTTGTATCAGCTGGAAGTCGCTCTAGATGAGGGCATCTGCAAAATGACTTAACATAAATGCACCCCTATCTTGTTTAGGGTCATTGCTTGGCTTCACCATGTGACCCTTTGTTCTGCTCTGTGGTGTTAAAAGGTGAGTGCATAAACAATCTTGTAGTTCTGCCCGTCAAACCTGCTGAGTACATTCATACTGCAGTTAAGTGCATCCCAATTGCAAACTATTTTCTATAGCAGTGTAAACAGGAAAAACGCTCAATCTAGTTTTTCAAGGCTGTACAATCTGATTGGCTGAAACCTATACGTTCTTCTAACATAATTACAGGTTACTATTACTGCCTGGGCTAGACTGACATGCTTTAGCTCTGACACCTTTCATCAGCATGTTTAAGAAAAAATAAAGACTTGGGGTGAAGGTGGGCTGCTAAAGAAGGGTCTCTGAGAACTGTCAAAGCTGAAGTACACATCACCTTATACGGTGCTTTTCTCAAAACCAAGGTCACCTTACAATCTTTCTCATCACAAATACTGTAACAGAAAAAACACACGTCTTATCCTTATATAAGAACTCATTTGGAGCGACTTTTGTGTCAAAGCTGTACAATGTCCTGAATTCATACATAATCATAAATGAATAGCAATGAGGATACTACACTTTTCACTACTTCACTATAACACACGCAGTTACACAATACTTTGTGGAGATGCACATATAAGAAGCACACCTCTTCTGATGTCCGTACAATATATCTGTATTTCAAACGTCCTTGGTGTCTTCTCAGCAAACGATCAATGGTGAATGGAAAACCACATTCTCATTCTATGGTCGGTTTCATTATTGGCTTTATGTCATTTCAAATAAGTTTTCATGCTCTTTCCCTGTTTCTTCTTTTCTCTTGCTCTCACTTGCAGAATACATTTTGTTAAGTCACAGTCAAGCTTTTATATTGAAATGAGTGAATGTTTTAACTGACTGAGGATATTTTTATTGGGATTGCTCTATTAGCAGAAATTGTTACCGTTGTGCCTATAAAATAAGAATATTGTAAGTAGAGTCTCGGCAAAAAGTATGTATGCATTTTTAACTATTATACTATGTGGTATAGTAAAGTGCAGCACTTATCACACCCCGCACTGCACACACACACACACACACCCATCACGAGACGAGGAAGGCATTCATCTGGACTCTTCTCTGTTTTGGCTCCTAAGTGGTAGAAGAAGCCTCAATATTCGAACTGCTGAGTCTCTGGCTATCTGCAAATTAAAATCCATTTATTCCACACTTACCTCAACTAATCCCCCACCCTTCTCTTAAAAAACCCCACACACTCTTTACAGTTTCAGGGGAAGCACGGTGGCTCGGTGGGTAGCACCGCTGCCTCACAATAAGAAGGTCTTGGGTTCAATCCCAGGGTGGAGAGACCTGGGTCCTTTCTGTGTGAAGTCTGCATGTCCTCCCCGTGTCTGCGTGGGTTTACTCCGGGTACTCCGGTTTCCTCC
>JAUZSU010132098.1:0-16572 GCA_034780255.1 Parotocinclus maculicauda
TGTGGGAGGAAACCGGAGTACCCGGAGTAAACCCACGCAAACACGGGGAGGACATGCAGACTGAACACAGAAAGGACCCAGGTCGCTCCACCCTGGGATTGAACTCAGGACCTTCTTGTTGTGAAGCAACGGTGCTACCCACCGAGCTGCCCGGATCTCTTGAGATAAGCTTTGGTAAACTATGAGTGTTGCAGGATCTACAGGACCACCTATAACATTTGTGGGCAAATGTGCCAGAGGATACCATACAGAACCTGTATTACTCCAATGCACAACTGTATTTCATCTTGTATCCAGTCTAGAATTCGCCTAACAGGTTAGGGGAGCCTCCTTGTAAATAAATGTACAGTTTATTTCTCACTAAACATATCATTTTGTGTACATACACATCACACATAAATAGGGGATATTTAATTTTGAAATGTCCCCTAATTTTTGTGAGCAGCATATATTCCCAAGATCATGCATGGGACTGCCACGCTTGTCTAACAAACATAAATGGTATACCATCAAATCCAAACAATGTTACATGGTTACATAATTAACCATCTGCTATGATATATCTGCCTGTGCATCATAGCCATTAATAACCTGTGCCAGAGTCTATAATAAACATAAAACTAAGTGATACAGTGGTCAAGTGAAAGCAGACAAAAAGTAAAAGACAGCATGAGTACACTTGTCATGTTTAAGAAGTAATAACAGCCATTTTCAAGCCATTCCTCAAAAATTTGGATGTTATTGGAAACCATATCCATGTTCCCTTCAACCCAAACTCGCTACCCAGTACTTGTTGAAAAGAAGGACTCCCATAACAATGCTGCCACCACCATGCTTTACGGTAGGTATGACATATTTTTGGTGGTGTGCTGTATTCGTGTTTTTGCCAAACATATAGCATGGAGTTCAGTCAAAGAAGTTAAATCTCGGTTTCATCTGACCATAAATCCTTTTGCCTCATAGCATTATAGTCTCCAAAGTGTTTTTTTCTGGCGAAGCACAAATGAGGTTCTGCACTTTTTCATGAACGACTTCTTTTTGCAACCATGAAATACAGGTCTGCTTTGTGTAAAGGTTGTGAATGATCAGTTTCAGCCATACAGACTTAAAACTCATTTGAATTTGTCACTGGCCACGTGGGTAGTTTCTCTGATCAGTATCATCTTAACTTGGTCATCCAGTTTGGAAGGATAACTGAATCATGGCAGGGAATTGGTGGTACCACACACTTTCCACTTCTTGACACTAAACTACTCTCACAGGGATAGTTAAGGTGACTGAAATCTTCTTGCAGCCCAACTTTTCCACAACTTTATCACAGTTTTTTAATGCACATTTTCAACCGTGGTGATTTGCTACCATGAAACAAGTAGTGGAATCATTAAAGATCAGCTGATTTTATTCTGAAGTAATTAAAACCACTACAGTTGATGTCAGGTGTGAACCTGTTAGCCTGGTTTGCTAGCCAGTGGCACAGAACAGAAAGCTGGAACAACCGAATCCTTCATAGGGCGGGCACACACGCACACTAGCCTAACATGAATTCTATTATTTGTATGAATAAACACAGTTTTCAACTTTCATGTTGTGAAAGTTAATTTCTTTTGTAATATCCCCTCATTTCTGTGAGCAGTGTAGCCTACTAATGTTCTCCATTAGCCCATTTACCCAATAGTAGCTAAAACATTTTTTAAATATTCTGATCCAAAATGTTATAGTTATGGATGGAGTTAATATGAACCCACCGACGCAGGCAGTCTGTGAGCGTGGTGGAGCTTGACATGTGACCTTCTCCATTAACCACAGCGCCATCACCACCCGGGCTTAACGGCCAGAAAGGTGTGGACGAGCCAGGCAGGTCCAGACTGATGTCCCAGAATGGGTCTATCGTGGTGGAAACACCGCTGCAGGAGAACAAAGGGAAACATTATTATATACAGATGTTTGTATGTGCATATACACAGGTGTACATGTCAGGTAGTGGTTGGTATTGTTGAATGGTGCACTGGATTTTCCCATATTGCTACATAAATAGCCCAACACAATCAGATTTTCAAATAAGTCAATTTATCAAATGAAACAAATACTTTTATTTAGATACTTATTTACTGGGTTTAATGATCTTATACTACTATTCTGTGAGTGGAAAAGCATGTGAACCTTTGGTTTCAGTATCTGGTGTGACCCCCTAAGAACGACTTGTGTGCTTGCAGTCAGATGGACTGACATTTTCTTTTAGAATCTGCTGATATAATTCTAAATACATTGTTTAATTAATTATATCAATGTTCTCGTTGCACATATAGCTAAAGAGGCCTAAATCTTAATACTACAAACACAATGCTTCATAGATGGGATAATGTTCTTATGATGGAATGCATTGTTGTCCTTTTTCCACACATAACACTTCTCGCTTATAACAGAAAGTTCTATTTCGGTCCTGTCCACCCACAAAACGTTTCTCCAAAGCATTTGGTCCACATGATCTTAAGCAAAATACAGATGGGTAGCAATGTTCCATTTTGAAGAGCAGGGGCTTTTTACTTACAATGCTGCCATGCACACAAGAGTTGTTCTGTTCTTTTGATAGTGAGCTCATGAACATGCTATTTGCCACATTTGTCAATGTGAAAAAATGTCAGAGTGGTCTTTAGCTGCTTATAAGTATGTTAGAGCCTGCTGATGAAGTCCTGCCCAACATGGCTCAAGGTAAAATTACAAAATAATTGTACATTTTTACAGTGACACCGATATCTGATCATCGTTGCTTACCAGTTTATTTTGTGTAATTATATATATACAGATTGATTGTGCTCTTTACTTGAGCTTATGCTATTGATATAATTTTCCTGACTGATATATGGCAACAAACTGGCAAAATGTTGCTTTAATGTCCACCAATACATCATACATCTTTTCTCACTAAATTACCAGAGCAATTCACTCTTAAAATATAAATAATCTCCCCACGTATTGCTACTAAGTAACTTCATTATCAATATAAATGACCTCCCTGATAGAAAGACTATGATTTCACCTTACTCAACATGACATTCCCACCCATAATAAAGCCTTTTTCACACACTTGATCTGGTCTGATCCTAAATCTGATGTATAATGAATCTTGATAGTGAATCTTCCTCTCTCCTGTTCTCCCTGGTATCTTATACTGTCTATTCCTATAGCTTGTCTATCATTTTGCTCCCTTTTATCCCAAGGAACATACTTAAAAGGTCATCTGGAAGTCTCTCAATGCATTATCTTCTATGAAGACTAAATAAGTTTTCCTGGTACATTCCACATCATTAAGCAGGCCAGTTGCCTGCTTTTTTTTCTACAGTTCTTAGAAAGTGACATTTTAAATATGAAAACCTATCTAACGGTCTCTTCGACTAAAAATATCTCTGTTGTCTGCTTATCCAGCCTGGTAACGTGATGCATCTTTTTTCCTGCTTCACTCCACTTAATCTTGTTCGTTCTTTTTTATATTAGTAAACTCACTACCAATTCTAAAATATGCCCTGCTCCACTGATCCCTTCCCTTCCCTTTAACTACATCCTGCCTGTCTGCCCTGGTCCCTCATCTCACAGATATTATTAGCAATCTGTGCTTCTCGGTCATGTCCCATCAGTAAGCAATTACTTCTTAAACACACATGTCTTGATCCTTTAAATTCAAATAACTATTTTACCCATCTCAAATCTTTCAAAAATACTCGTGATTTGTCCTTTCCAATCTGTTTTTTTTAAGATAATATCACAGCACAAAAATGGCCTTGGTAAAGATCATGCATGATCTGCTTGTGAGGGCCAATGTTGGATGTCTAAGCATTCTTGTTCTAATTAAATGTAAGTGTAAGTTATAACTGGTATAGCCACCAATTTGGTTAACCTCATCTTACTGGCTAAGACATGGAAAGAAAGTCATGACACTTACTGGACCTAGATCTTCCAATGCGTCCCCAAGATCCTGTCAATTTATTTATTATCCATATACCTCAACTTGATAAAAGCATCTGCGTTTTAAACTGGACTTGCTTTATGTGGACGATATTCAGAACTATCTATGGGCCAATTCTACTCTGAATAAAGTTAATCTTGGCTTTTAAAACTTAACTTTCTCTTTATTTCGCCTAGATTACGGCAACTCTCTTCTTGCTTGCACTGGCTCTTCATCACTGCACATACTCCAGATTGTTCAGAATTCTGCTGCTCGTCGTCTCACTTACACCAAATTGCATCATCACATTACACCAGTTTAAAAATAAATCTCCACTGGCTTCCTATAATATACAGTATGAAATTCAAAATCCTTATGCACAACATATAAAGCTCTTTTAATAATGCTTCATTTCCTCTACCTCTATAAACCTAAACACACTCTCAGATCCTCTTCTCATGTTCTGCCCATTATCCCCCCTTCTGTACATCATTGCTTTGGTGACCGAGCATTACCTGCCTCTAGAGTTCTTTCCCATTAGACATTCCACAGATTGACACACTCTCTTCATTCAATAGTACCAACAAATACAGTTATTATCCAATATAAATATTTCCACCATTACATCACATGCACAGTCAGAAACCCAGACCTATGGCCTAACTAAATTTAATGCATTACCTTTGAATGTAGAACCAAAACTACAGTGTTATGGTTTATTTTCCTTTAAAATGTAACATCATAAATTCTCCAGTAAATTGCAAAAAAAGTGATATGCAACCACAAGGTGACAAGCAAACACAAAAACAAACAAATAAAAATCAAATAGTAACCCATGGCAATTTATTAAACTAATGTTAAGAACTAGGAATGAAATTAAGAATGAAATCTGGAAGATCAAATTTGGAAAGTCAAAAAGATGCTCAGGGAATTTTGTGACAGTTACCAGATAAATAATTTTACTGCCATTCAAAGTGGATTACATTAGTTATTTTACGTTCGCTGGTATAATCACAGTTAATCTCCCCGAAGGAATAAATATAAAGTAGGGCCAACAAAGGATTAAAATATTTTTAATACTCTGTTTTTTTTAAATATTTTTTTAAATATTTTTTCAACTCTGAGTGCATTAAGCTAAAGATAATGGATGGATGGATTGATGGACTGTGTCATAGTTTCGAGGCCACTAGACAAATTAGGGACTTCAAGTCATTTCATTAGGTACTTTTAAAAGAAACAGCATGTCTATCTTGTGTGTCTGTGTTAGTATGTTTTTGTGACAATCTCAATTAAAACAGTAAAAAGGGTGTGTACAGTAATCTGTAGTGTCTCAAATAATTTACAATACTGTTCCCTATAAGAAAAAAGTGCACTATTGAGTATGTCGAATGTAAGGGATAGTGGTTAGGGAATCATAAGGAAAATTTTACATGTGCTAGGTTGACAGCAGACATGGTTTGCCACTGTACAAAAAGCATAATAAATAACACAAAGGGACATGAACACCCACTGTTTGACACAAATAGTTATTAATTATAAGTGTCATCTTAAATTTCTGTATACTCCCCTTTGGCTTAATGGTCAAAAATGACCTGCGTTCACTAACCATGATAAAAAAATAGAATATAATTGAATTTTAAGCATTAAATATATTTGGCATAAAGAAACAACCTGAAATTTAGATGACAAACTATGTGAATATTTGGGGTTTTCCTATTTTAAAATATATTTTTTAAATTAAAAGTAGAAGATTATTATTATAATTATTAACAGTGATAAATATACAGCATAGGTATAGAAATGTGCAGAAAGTATCTCCAAATGCATTTTATTGAAGGAAATACTAGGCTGGACTGTTTTTGGCTATGTACTGATATATACTTATACACTACACAGCATCATAATGTGTATGGAAATTCCTTGACGTTGATAGTGTCTGTGTTTTTACATTTCTAGTGGGTGTTGTGATTGCATGATTCATTTCACTGCCAGGTCAAAAATGACCCTAAGACATTCTTTGTACCCTGGTGATATATAGCTTTTATGTAATATTCCACTTTTTCGAATGTGGTGGTCATTTTAGGAAAAGGCAGCATATTTCACAGACAGGTCATTTCTGACACTGAAGACAAAACAAGGGTTAAATAGTATAAGGAATAGTGGGAGAGATTATTGCTTATTTATAATATGAAATTGAGTGCTTTAAAAATTCACAATTCCCCTTGTTGCAATTTAAATAAATTCCCAGAGGAGGGAGCCGAAGGACACAAGACCTAAGACTAAGAATGACTCATGGTGTGTCTAAGAAAGTAGAAGTGAAAGCAAAAGAGAGAAGGCAGATTGACCATCACATTCCATAGTCTTTTTCAGGAACTTTGTCTAATGAGTGTACACTTCATGCACACAAACACACACAGCTGGCCTTACTGGCAAACTTGGCAGGTCACATCAGACTGAAGTCCACCAGTGAAGATTTGGTCAATGATGCAGTTACAGTGATTCGGATTGTTGGCCTTCTTCCCACTGTCATCATCTGTAAAAGATGGAGAAATTGATAAAGGAACATTCGACAGATCTTCTGAATGTGATACAGCTCATTAAGTATGGACAAGACTAGTCATTCACCAGCTGGCTAGACAATTAGTGAGGGGTTTATTTGTATTTTGGCTTTGAATAATACAGTCATAGAGAGCTACAAGGCAATACGATTAAGCCATGTTCATTATTTTTATTATTCTGATTTTCATTATTATAGTTATTTTAATGAACGCAGGTATGAAAGTAAATTAATATGCTACTGCAGTGATCAAGTTCAGTCTGAAATGTGTGTATATAGAGACTAAATGTATCATTAAAAGTATATGAATGAATGAATCATATATGAATGAATTAATACACACAAACATTCATTGATTCATTTTCTTAACTGCTTAATCCTAGACAGGGTTGCTGGCTAGTCTGTTCCTAGTCAGTGGCTTAGTGGCTTTCATGCAAGGCATGAAAAACCCCAGACCAATCATTTCATTGGCAGGGCACACACTTACACACACTGACACACTAGGGCCACTATGATTGTTGGTCTTTACAATGCTGGAAAAGTATCATTTACATCATTTAGCTGACGCACTTAAACAGAGCGACTTACAATAGACAACTTCTAACAAACCAAGCAATTGTGGGTTTAGGGCCTTGCTCAAGGACCCAACAGTGGCAGCTTGGCAGAGGTGGGATTTGAACCCCAATGTCTTACCCACTAGGCTACCACAGTCGAACAGTATTAGGAGGAAGCCCATGTTTATGATCACTTCCTCAACAAGCTATTCAACATATTTTAATAAAAAAAAATCTGGTATTTTAGGGTATCCATGATGCCATGTATCCAATCAAGATCCTCTGGAAGAAAAACAGCTCGGCACCAACACATACCTTAAACAATACTTTACAGTGGGCATTAGGTTCTTTTTGGCATAGTCATATCCCTTTTTTAAGAAAAACTCACATTGATTGTTTGGGTGTAAGGGTGGGGAGTTTACAGCAGAGTGGGTGTTTGAGAGTGAGTGAGAGACAGAGAGAAAAAGAGTGTGAACAAGAAAATGCATGTGGTGTAAGAAGCCGAGTAAGTCAATGTGCTACAAACACCTCTATGCAAAACTAAAGTTCACCATTCAGATTGCATAACATGCAACTTTACACACTGTATTGTGGATGTTAAGACTTCCAAATAATCTATGGCCATTGAGGTGAAATGTGACATGAAATGTGTGGAAGTTTGATACTTCCTGTCCATAAGATGATGGTCCCCAAATGGATAATTTGTGCAACTCTAAAATTTATCATTTTGGACTTTTGTGTCTTTGCCCAGGCAAATTTGTCACGGTTCCAGTGTATTGTAAATATTAAATTTATCTAGCTGTAGATATGGGCATTTTCAGGAAAGTGTCCATTTTTAATAGCCATTGTTCACTTACAAAAGTCAACACTTTTCTTTTATTTAAAAAGGTGCTTCCTTGTCTTTCCAATGTTTAAGAATAACTGCAAGAACTCAAATGCCGTGTCGCCTCATATATACCCCAAAGTAAGAGAAAGTTATGGATTACTGTTTAAAACGACCTAGACACTCTAATCAGTTTTTAATTCTAAAAGCAAAGTTCTGTTAAAAAATATTGTCTTGGTGTATTTTTTTCTCAGACTAAATTCACTTTAATCAAATGTTGCATTTTATTCATTATTTCAGTGTGAGATTAATTCCCCACAAGGCGTATTTCTTATAATCCCTTTTAAAATTGAGAGAATGAATGAATTAAAAATAAATCAAAATTGTTCTACCCACAGAAACTGTAACCAATTAAATGAACAGACTAAGTCAATAACACAGAATAAGTAATCTTGTTGAAAAGTTTAAGAAATGCAAGCATTTTATAATAATGTTAAACATTAATGATATTCTATAACATAATAATAAAACAGCTGTATGGCTTTAGTTTAAATCTGTAACACAACTTAGTACAATAGTACAACTTATCATGATAATTCTATGGATAATCTTACAGCTAAAATATCATTTTTATCCCAGAACAGAAGGCCAGGGAATGTTAAAAGATGCCAAAAGGTGTGTGACCTTTGCAGTGGCGGTGTAGTACATCCAGTGCAGCAATGAGAAACTCATGGGCATCCTGCTGCTCGTAGCCCGCCAGGTGTCGTGCATGGGTCCACACCAGGTGCAGCAGCCGGAATGGGATGTGAGGAGAGCGGTGGCCTGAGTAGAACTGCACAGAGAGTGAGAGTGTATTGACCCAGATTGCATTTAACAATGCGGTCCATATAAAACGCATCTCACGTTTGGTGAGACATTTGTTATTATTATTATTATACTTCACAGCTCTTTAGGTGCAAAACAATTGTGTAAAGAATGAGAGAGTGGTGAGAGATGACCATCTGGACCCTGCTGTCCATCTTAAGGTTGCCATGGTGGTGTAGTCATGCTGAGGGTGTTAAGATGCACACAAACAATCTGCATTTTAGTGTCTTTCAACATTTATATAATACTTGGGCTGCAGCATTTAGGGACATAGACACAGTAAAGATCAGTGAGTGTATATAACACTAATATTCTTTTTCTTCCACAAATTTATTCAGTTTAAAATACTGCACCCATACAAACAAATACACTTACTAACAGAAAAACACACCCAGATAATGTCTGATTGCTGCACAACTTGGGAGTGCTCTTGGGAACTTTCAGTGTAGCAGAATTATTTTGCAGCCTTCTCTAGATCTGTGTCTACATACAATCCTATCTCTGAGCTCTAAAGGCAGTTCTTTCCTATTTATAGCTTTTTTTCCTTTGATATTGTTAGCTGTGAGACCTTATATAGACATGCTATGTGTCTTTCCAAATCACGGCATCTGAGTTTATCATAGGTGGACACCAATCAAAGATGATCAAGAGAAAAGGCCAAATTTCAAGTGTTTAAATAAACACCTCTAAATAAACACTTCTAAAAAACACTTCTAAAACGTCTAAATAATTGTGTTTTTCCTCTCATTTTTGATTACACAATTTTAAACATTTCTAAAACTATGTTTTCATTTTCTCTTCATGGAGTACTGATTACAGATTTAAGTTTTATTTTGCTCTATTTTGGCACATCAAGATAAAATGTAAAAAGTGCAAGAGTGAAAATGAGACATGTCTTCCTGCAGAGAGTAAAATAAATAAACCTGTTCAAAAGGCGGATGCTAATGCACAGGTTTGGAAATATATTGATTTCAACTGAACAAATTCAGGGAAGGATTATTTTATTTATTCTTCAGATAATATCCAAGCGTACCCAGCTGTTGTGTGTGGATAATATCCAAGCGTTTCTAGCTGTTGTGTGTGTACTTTTCTGACCAAAGGCTAATCCCCCGCCCCATTTGCAAACAAATAGCAGCTTAAAATATAGCCCTAGGGACTGCCAGAGCAGAAATATGGAGCTTCGATTTCATACCTTAGCCTAGGTTTGCAAAACAGCAGCAGCTTCCCAAATGAAAATGTAAATTGTAAGGCAGAAAACCCCAACGAAAAATCTCAACCTACAAGGCCTGCTATTGTTTAATCACCTACTTATTTTTTTATTGAAATGTGTCATACTGAACACGTGTGTTAGATATTAAAGCATGTTTTATTTCTAATTTCCATCACATTATCCTTAAAAATAATGCTTGTTTGTTGGTTGATTTAATGTCCCATCAGCATCACATGATACATCACACGATACATCACATGATACACCGTGGGACTGTGGTTGCCTCTGCCAAGCTGCCACAGTTGGGTCCTTAAGCAAGGCCCTAAACCCACAATTGTTTGGATTGTAAGACTGAATTGTAAGTTGATCTGGATAAGGGCGTGTGCTAAATAATGTAAATGTACATCATGTGCATTACAGGAGCAAGGTCACATCTACACTAATCAGATACATTTACACAGGGACAACAGAGTGAGAATGAACCTAAAGCATGTGTTTGGAATGTGGGAGCAAACCAGAAAGCCCAGAGTAAATCCATGTGGACATGGGGAGGCCATGCAAAACTCCATATAGGCAGAGTCTGAGGTCAGGACTGAACTAGGCATCTCTAGAGCCATGAGGAAGCCACACTAAACACTCGCACCGCTGTTTTGCCCTAGAATCATTATAATGTTGGTTGAAAAATTACATAACAATGCTTTAATTATATAACAGTTAGAATCAAACAAAAACTCGCTACATATGGTGTAAATGTTAAACTGGTTAAATCATGTCAGTGTATATGAGTGTTTGTGAAAGGAGCCATCTGATCTTATGTGAACAATAACACTATATGGACAAATGTACTGAGAAACCGTGTCAGGTGTATCTTACAGTCCCCCTTTGTTACATGCATACAATCCATCATGCAACCACGTGGTATTTAAATTATGAATTTAAAAAAGATGTCAGTTGAGTGTTTTGCTGCAGAATTATTCTAAAGAGTGTTATAAACCATGTTGGGTTGAATTGACTCATTCTAATGTGTGATATGTGAAACATAATATATGTGTCTTATATTTTTACTGGGTAAATTGTACTGGGTAAAAATATATTTTATAATTTAAATACAGCATATTTGTATTGCTCTTGTCCTTAAGTAGCCATAAATATACAAAATGCATAGTCTTGATAATCCAAACAGCTGACACTGAAGTATAACACACACACACACACACACACACACACGCACCCAAACACGCACCCAAAAATAAAAGTTAGTCTGGAGCCCTGACAAGACAAACAGGTTTTTGGGTGTGACAGGTGCTATACTCTGATTAATACATTGTTGAAAATTTAGTCAAAATACGTTAATATTCAGAAAATTGTGCATTTAAATGTAGCCACAGTCACCAGATACAGAGCGGAGAAAACTTTTATTTTAGTACCAGACACTCATACTCCCATGAAAACCACCTCTCCCACTCGAACATTCTTTCAGCTCACCTCCTGAAAAAGCTGAGACATCTCACACACCAGGCAGGAGTTGGCCTGCATCTCACACTTGTGTCGGTCCGACAGGAAGAAGTCACGCAGGAGTGGTGTATGTGTGAGAGCCTGCACGATGCAGTTCATAAAGCAAGTGTTGCCCAGGTTGATCAGACCCCGTAAACCTGCAGCACACACATACACAGCACAACAAGTGAGACTGCAGAATGCATCAGAAATAATTGTCACTGCAGGAAGACGTCTTCAGTGAGAACAGGATCAGACCTCTCCATTACTTGTAAGTGAAAAAACTGTGTTTTAATGCTAATACTACACCTTACTGTACAATTATCAACAAACTTTTCATTGTATTATGGAACGTTGTATTATCTGGTGCAATTGCTTTCATTTGTAAAGGCAAAGTTGAAAAGAAATGTTTCTATATGCCATCATTTATAATTCTAAGTAAATCAGGTCATCTGAATTATCATATACTAAGAAGAATTGAAATGGGAATCGGTCAATAAAGTTGGAATCGGAGCATCTTTAACTGCGATCATTTTGATGATATGGTGAGTCATGAAGTAGACACACTTGACAGAACAGTTGATGCAGAGGCGTGACACTCTCTAATCACACTCAGACTCTAGCTACAGATCACAGCATTATTTCACAATGACATTGCCACCTGATTATCTGGG
Source organism: Parotocinclus maculicauda (assembly GCA_034780255.1). NCBI lineage: Eukaryota > Metazoa > Chordata > Actinopteri > Siluriformes > Loricariidae > Parotocinclus > Parotocinclus maculicauda. The sequence continues at coordinate 12,117 of JAUZSU010132098.1, forward strand.
TATGAAGATGGAACGATGAACGATGCCACTGCAGGAACTGCTATAACGTGATGTTGTTGATAATGTGAGGATATACAGCAGGTATCTCTTGCTTGACGTGGCTAGGGTTGAGGACGACTGATTGTTTAAGAGTAATCAGTAAAAATAAGTCATTGTGAAATTGAAATAATTATAGGTGCATGTTATACTGGCCTGCTATCGTTTTAAAACACCTACTTATTTTTAATTTTACTTAACTATTTTTAAATGTGTTAAATGTACTTGCAACACAGATGTGCTAATTTACTAAATTTTATCACTGCTACTGATGCTTGTTGGTTTTATTTATTCACAACATAAACACGGTTACATGAATCCTAATCAGACACATTAATACTGTTCCACATTACAGCAACCATTTAACCCAATGTATTTATTTTTTACTTTCCATCTTTAATCATTGCAATGCTAAAACGAATGGAGCCAGATGGAAAATTATTGTAGTATTACAGAAATGCCATTTTGTGGTAGGCCACAGGAAACGCTTAAGATATAAACTAGATACACATAATGAAATTGTAGTGGTGTATTAGCATGTGTTTTGCTGGCATGATTGGCTCAGACACAGCAGTGCTGCTGGGAGTCAGAGACAGTAGCTAATTCGTTGTTGCACAGTTTGTTAGTCATCCTCTAAATCAATCTCAGTGTTCACAGGATGCTGGTGGCTGAACATTTTAGTATGTGCATTTTTCAGTTCAGCATTGGCACGGAGATGTTTTAAAACTCCAGCAGCACTGCTGTGTCTGATCCACTCATACCAGCACAACACACACTAACACCATCACAACATTAGTGTCAGTGATCCACCACCCAAATAGTACCTGGTATGTCTACCTGTCCGTTAGAGAACAGAGTAAAGGGAACTAAAGTATGTAGAGAAACTACAAACTACAATCTGTAATTGCAAAACTACTGCAAAGTGCTTCTGTTTGGCAAGTGGAACCCCTACAATGGACAATTAGTGTAGAAACAAGGAGATGCACCTAATAAAGGGATATATCCGGGTTCCATTCTGGAACAATAAGACCTGCTGTCTTTGTTTCTTATACTTTTCTATTAAATTAAAACTCAATTCTGCACAATAGTACAAAACAAGAAACTTAACACCAGGCAAATTACAAAACAGCATAAAACAACAAAGACACCAGAGAGATATATTGCTATATGAGACATATTTCTATAAATAAATACAACACACAAGCAAAAAACAAACAAACAGCAGTTTCAGTGACAAGAGAAATGAGTTTCAATTCAGTGAGAGTCATGTCTGTGCATGCTGTGTATCGATCAGAGGATGCTAATCTCTACAAAGTGTCAGTAAAAAAATAATAATTTAATTAGCATAGTCTTCACCAATAAAGCACAGGGGAAATCAGTGCATCACCTATAGTGCAGTTGGCAGTGATTTTTCGGCGCTTTGGATTGTGGCGTAGTAGCTCTAGCTCCCGCTTGGTGGGCTCCCACGTAGAAAATTTTTCCCCCACACCTGCAAACAGAAACAAAGTAAAATACACTTACATTAATTTTGTGTGTTACATTTGGCAGAAATAACACCACAAACACATACCTTGAAGCTTCCAAGCCTTCCTCTGTTCTTCTCTGGCAATTTGCTCAATGTCTTTATCATATATGTAGTCTTGACAAGCGAAGCAATATATTCCACCATATAACAAGTCTACAGCTGAGGATACAAGAGCAGAGGTTCCTGTCATTATCTCCTTACTTTTGCTTTTCCAAAAACAGAAGCTGGATGTAGGGGTGGGCAATGTGGCCACATTTTGTAGAATCGTGATACATTTTGTTATTGGGATAGACAATATGCTTCTGTACACATATCACGGACATCGGCATTGCTTAAGGAAGACAGACTGACGTTTCATTATAAAGAGTAGAAAGACTTGTTTATCTGGATTAATTGTGATTAAAAATTACTTGACGAAGGGCATGGTAATATTTAAATATTGGCTTTCAAAAATCTACTCGTGCATATTTTTCTGCAATCACATGCATTGTGATAAATATCATGTATCATGAAAATGTATTAATCTATTGTAATATATTATTTTGACCACATCACCCACCTCTGGTTGGACATGTTTAATTCCACATACATAAGTACAAATTAGTGTTTATTACTGTTCTTGTTTATATACCTACAATAAATAGTCATATACAGTATCCCTCAAAAGTGAGTACATTTTTGTAACTATTTTATTATATATTTGTATGGAACAAAAATGAAGATATGACAATTTGATACAATGTAAAGTAGTCGGTCTACAGCTTGTATAACAGTGTCAAATTTCTCTGCCCTCAAAATAAGTCAACACATGCATTAATGTCTAATGAGTACACCCCTAAGTGAAAATGGTCAAATTGTGCCCAATTAACCATTTTCCCTCGCCAGTATCATGCGATTTGTTAGTGTTACAGGGTCTCAGGTGTGAATGGGGAGCAGGTCTGTTAAAATTTTTATCATCGCTCTCACAATCTCAGGCTGTCAGTGCTCAGACCATTCAATACACACTGTATCAAAATGGTCTGTCGTCCCAGAAGGAAGCCTCTTCTAAATATGATGCACAAGAAAGCCTGCAAACAGTTTGCTGAAGACAAGCAGATCAAGGACATGGATTACTGGAACCAGGTCTGATGAGACCAAGATAGACACAGTACATTTACACTGTTATACAAGCTGTGAACCGACTACTTTACATTGCATCAGAACTGGAATAGAAATAAAAAGATATGTTAAAAAGATTTATTTTATAAATAAAATATTTATAAAAATATGAGGATGTACTCTTAGTTACTGTATTTAGATACTGTATATGGAGTCAGCTGGAGTCATTTAATAAAAACACTAGCTTCAATTCACTTTTCCACCAGACTGCACAGTGTTTAATCTTCAGCAGTCCTAAAGTTATTAACACAATTAGTCAGGAAATCTTTATGATGTGACTACAGCATGTGAGAACATGTGCCAATGTTCTTTGCTCATACACTATATTGTACTTTTGTTTTGTTTTTAATTACTTTCATTCTCTGTGTTAGTAGTTTTCAAAGGGTGCCACGTTTTCCTAAAACGAGTTCTTGGGGAAGATGCACTTTTAGTATAGTTTAGAGGTACTCCACAGGTGGCACAGTGGTGTAGCGATTAGCGTGGCCACCTCACAGCTCCTGCATCCATGGTTTGATCCTGACCTCTGTGAGTTTGCATATCCTCCCTTTTCCTCCCAAACTCCAAAGACATGCATTAGATTAATTGATTATTTAAAAAATTGGCCTGACACTAGTATATAGCACGCAGATAGACATGTCGAATTGCTGAAAAACCCCACATGTCTCAAAAAGTTTTGTAAATGATTACGTGTGGTGTGATTAGACACTGGCTCTTGCCAGAAGAGGGTGTAATTGCCTCCCCTTGCTGCCCTATAAACCAGCTCTCAATGGCTACTTTTGGGTAGTATGTCTCTTGGTGAGAGATTGTTGACCGACAGAAAGGCCTTTACGAAGACATTTTGCTCAGTTGACAGTCTGATAGGGACACAACAGAGAAGCAGGATGGATGTTTTGACAAACTCCTGCCATCTAGGCTGTCCATAAGATCAACAAAAAATATCTGCAAGTAAGTGGCAAGGCCAAAACCAACACTGCATTAAAAACCGACATCATTCTGTAACGGATATTACCACATGGACTTCAGAAAACCATTGTCATGTGAAAACAGTTTGTTTCTACATCTACAAGCGCAAGTTAAAAATCTTCCATGCAAAGCAAAAGCCATATATCAACAATCTACATTTCAAATTGTTTTTGGAAACCTGGATGTCGTGTCCTCCGGGCCAAAGAGGAAAAGGACTGTCTGGATTGTTATCAGTGCAAGAGCCAGCATCTCTGGTGGTATAGGGGTGTGTTATTGCCCATGGCATGGGTAACTTGCACATTTGTGAAGACACCATCAATGCTGAAAGGTACGTCCAGGTTTTGGAGCAACATAAGCTGCCATCCAAGCAACGTCTTTTTTTAGAGACATCCCTGCTTATTCCACCTACAAAGCTCCAACAATTGATGTTTTTAGTTCCCAAACTCTTATTGAGTGTTATACATGGTACAGTGGTAAACATGCCCTGTCCCAACTTTTTATGGAATGTGTTGCAGGCATCAAATTCGAAATTAGTGAATACAGTCAATTCCGGGACGCGATGGTTTTGGTCCTAAGGTTTATTAAACCTTTATTGTGCGATTTACACGTATAGCAAACGTACAAACAAGAACTTCTGTTGCTTACGACCTTTGTTCATTAAAAAACAAATTTGCAAACAAGTTTTTCGAAATGATCGACAACACAATGTATAGGTACTCAGCATGCAAAGCATAATACTGTAAAAAACAAGTTCTTATTAAATTCCAGTCAACG
>JAUZSU010132108.1:0-16572 GCA_034780255.1 Parotocinclus maculicauda
CACCGGGTGCACGGTTCGAGATATCTCTTAGCTATGAACAAGCACACTTCTCCTGAACATCCCGGACGTTTCGGCGTATGTCCCGTGTCGATATGTCAAAAGCTCTAGGAGGAGATACTGTTTTTAGATGATCACTACGTGGCTTGTTGTCCACAGTCCAGGTTTTTCAGAATTTGGCTATGAGGGATGCAACAGTGCTGCATGAAATTTGTGGTCTTTCTGGGTGTCGGTTGTTAAAGTCTGTGGCTATGATACAGCAGCTGCATTCTCCGGACATCAGAATTGTCAATTTCAGCTTCAGTTACCTGTAAAGAACAACAAAAATTTTGAACTTTCTGTGCGGATAACTTTTTAACCTCATGAGATATTTCCCATTGGAAAAACTTGCCCTTGATCCAATGTGCCAGCTTTCAAGATGCCAACCATTTCTAGAGGTAGCCTAAAAGGCCCCCTTACCCATTACTTGCTGGGGTATTCAGAAATGTAATTTTTGTCCTGTGTCTTTTGACCCTCCCTGTATATATTATACAAATGTAAGCTTGCTCAGACATAGCAAATCACAATCCATCCTCATGTTCCTAAAGGATTCCACTAGTAGTAGTTTTTGTAATGCACAGTATTCACCATGGTTGGAAAGATGCTTTCACGAGGGCTCCAGGATGAAGTTGTGGAAAGGGACAAGTCAGAAGAAGGATACAAAAACTTTCCAGAGACTTTAACTATCCCTCTGAGTACCGTTTATAGCATTATTAACAAGTGGAAAGTGTATGGCACAACTAAAACCTTGCCCAAGTTAGACCATCCCTTCAAACTGGATGACAAAGCCAGGAGCATATTGATCAGGGAAACTACCAAGAAGCATTTATGGCTGAGATTTGTTGGTGTTGGTGTTGATCTCACAAGTCGTAGAAAAGGTGCACCTTTAAGGCAGATTGGCAAGAAAAAAGCCTTGCCTGAAATAGTGAAAAGTGCTATTTCAAAATATAATCCTAAGTGGTATAATGCTTCCTAGCGGTGTAACAGATCACAAATCTCAAGTGTAGGCTCGTTTCACAATTTTTGAGTCACAGATCAGATTTTTCAGAACAGCATAAAAAAGAAAGACACATTTAACTTTTTTCATTTTTTAATACTTTAGAACCTTGACAATGCTCAGCATTAACAATTAACAAAGAACATTTGCCCATGGTCTTAAATAAAAACAACATTCAAGATGTTTAATGTTTAAATAAAATAATAATTACAATAAATAGTCAATACGCAATTGTTAAATTAAAGTGCAATATGATTCATGATGATAACTTCTTCAGTTTAAAAAAAATATTTAATTAAAAATATACTTTTACCACATAATAAAAAAGATACAAAAAGAAATAAAGCAGACACAAGCTTACAACTTCAGATTCATTTGCAATAAGACGAGAACATCTACATTGTCTGGGGGGAGGACAGACCTCTTTGCAGTCACTATGTTCCCTGCTGCAGGGAACACCGTCTCACTACGGACTTAAGTGGCAAGGACAGCGAGGTAAAGTCTTGCCATAATGGCAATGTGGGGATGTTTACTTTCATTGCTTATCCACCATGCCAGTGGATCACCATCCACTGGAATGCAGCATGTTGTCTTGTAGGATGCCACCTCATAGTGATGACACCTGATAGTGTCGGCAAATGTCTTTTCTGTGTCCTTCTACGCAAATGTCTCCCCTAAATGCTCCTCCATGGCCGTCTTCTCTTGTGGAGGAGATGCTTCAGAATTTGCTCATAATTTTGTTGGCTCTGTACCTTGACCTAAAGTGTATATAAATTATCTAATTAATTGTTTATTTTCACATTATACAACATCATCAGACAATGTGACAATGTCTTTGATATGTCTTGTCTGTTAGTGCAGAATATATTGCTGCCTGCTGCTCAATATAGCACCCCAACATGTCATAAGTGGACATGTTCCATCTTGTTATGACATCGTGTATGAGCTTGTGGGTTGGTAGTTGTAACATTTCTTGCTAGGTTTTAAGCATGTGAGCAGCTGTTGTGCTTCGGTGGAAAAGAGTAACCACCTTTCTGATCCTTCTAAGGAGACGGCCCATCTGGTGCACTAAGATTCCCCTCTGGGATGCTAAATTAATTACATGTGCAAAGCAGGCTGGCCCTAGTCCAGCTTCTTTCACTGAAATAACTTGTTTTTTGGCATTATCGGTTGTGATCGGAATAATTGTTTTGGGCCTTTCTAGCTTCCACTCTGTAGCTGCTCCTGTCAGTACCTGCGGCAGATTAATGCTTGTGTGACTCATAGAGAGGTCGTGTCTGTAGCACTGGACTTCATTTCCCATTTCGGTGTGATATAGTAAGCAGTCACAGTCATGTAGCTATCCGTTGCCCTGGAGGTCCAGCTGTCTGTGCTTAGGGCAACAAATGATGTCTTGGATAATTTGTTGACAATTTTCATATTTTCTTCTTCGTAAAGATTTGGCACAATCTTTGTACTGATCTTTCAACATATTTTTAAATCCTTTGTTTTCCACAATGGACTATGGCCTTATGCCTGCAGCGATAAACATCCAGATAAATTTGATAATAGCCTTAGCCCGCTCAAATTCAGTAGCAAAGGGCTGCTTAAATGTGTGGTAAGAAGTTGTTGTTGTGTCTTATTCTACCACTATCCTGTCCACTTACATGTTTGATAACATAGATAGTTCAGCATATTGAGTTCAAAAGCAACACGTAGCCTCATTACTATATAGCTATTACTTAAATTAAGTTATACTATAGCCACTTAAGGCAACATATTCTTTTCCACAAATTCCAGTTTTAGGTTATTAATTTAATTTGTTAAATTGTGTATCTGAGCATATGCTTCCAGAAATAGTCAAAAATTGATAAAACAAAAATACAAAGTACTTATAATCTATTTTGTATTTTCAGAACCAGAATGACAACCTCCTAAATTAAAGTAATTTTATATCTATTGAAATCTATGAATTGAATTTAATAGCTACAAATAATTTACTGCTACAGGAAACTGGAGTTTGCATAAGCCACTCAAAATTCTGCAGGACTCCTGTTGACAATAACTAGTGATTTTTTTGCAAATGCTTTTCTCAGCCACATTTCCAGGACATTAGACTTAACAGGCCATGTAATTACTTCTTTCTTCTGGTTGAGCACAAACAGATAGGCACCGCTCATGCAGGGCTCATGAAGAGGAAACTGAAAATGACTGTTTTAAAAACAAACAAGAAATAAAGGCATTCATGCTGAAAATAAAAATACTGAAGAAACCCAATAAATGGAACCATGGAGTGCATATCTGTTGTAAGACTGCGACTTTGTTGTCTTCTCATTTTTTCCCTGAACTTTAAATTTTAATGAACCTTGAGGTGGCTTAAAGAAGAGCAAAACTTCCAAGGGAAATATTTGTACAAAACCTCAGCCTAAACACTTTGGGTGTTTTCTAATCTTTCATGCATTTCACAAAGTCTTGAGTACATGAAACTGTGTGTTTGAGCATATTCTTAAATAAGAAGCAGCTAAAGCAACTCTTTGCTTTATTTATTCTAGGTCCACCAGGCAAGCGAGGAAGAAAAGGGAACAATGGGGACCCTGGTGAGTCATTAACATATTACACCTTGTATCACATATATGTCATCTTATTAGCATGGCTGATATTTGTTTTAAATGTTATAAGTGCTGCAATTCTGTTTTCATAAGTGCTGCTACTAAATGATGTTCTTCAAGGGCTTGGACTATTACTATTACTATCAGTTTTCATTGGGCCACTAATACAAAGCTTATACTTTTTAAAGCCCATAAAATCCAGAGAAAATAGGCCTAAATCATTTTTTAGAGGACAAGGTCAATTGTATTCCCCAATAAATTATTTTAAGTGGATGCTGGATCAAACTATACTTAAATGAAAAAGCTCCAAATCTGCATTGCTTCAAATGAAAATAAAAGACTCTACTGCCTATTGCTAATCAGTGTTGATATGTCAAGGGGCTGTGCATGGCCCAGTGGTCCTGCTAAGGCAAATAGCTGTATAAAAATCTACATCACTGCATACAAAAACAGCTTTTCCTCAGTGGGCATAGGCCATGAGGTCATGATTAGCTGTTCAAAAAGAAAAGAAATTCAGACACTGATAGAATAGCCACTACAATGGATTTAATAATTGTTCATTCAAACAAATTAAACGCAAAACACTATTGATGTTTGCATACAAATCATCTGCTCTTAATTTTACTTAATTTATTGCTCATCCTATAAATGGCCTGGAGCATGAGCTTCTCAGTAAATGTAGGATTATGCTAAATTGCTGTAAATTTTTAAACTGCCATTGACCAAGCATATCACTTAAAAGCTAAAACAGAAAAGTAATGCCGTCTGTTGCTATATTGCACAATGTTCAAATTTTTTGTAATTATGTTTTTTTTTCTGTAGTTTGATGTAGATTTTTTAGGTAACACTATGCAACATTGTATTTCAGTAGAGACTGGAAATAATTAGAAAAGTTCTAGAAACACCCACGATGTCTATAAGCATACCGCTGAGGTTGGGTTTATAAATTACAAATAAGACAATCACCTCCTGTGACAAAGGAGTGTCTTTATATTGCATTAGCAGCATTCTGCAATGGCAGACTTAGGCTCTTCCACTTGTGCCACAGTACTTACAGCCAGACCAAATTCGCAGTTTCCAGTTCCTCGTCCACGACCACACACATACTTCCACTTAGGATGTGGTCCACAGACAGGCCAAAACAAATGTGAACTGATGTTGAAATAATGAGCTTTGAGCTGTTATTTTCCTTTCACCTTTATACATCACACAGTTGGTCCACTTGAACTATGATCCATATTCAAAATATTCTTGCTGTACCCCATAAAAAATGGAACATTCTTAGAACTACTAATCTGGATAAGACGCTCACAGGTTGAAACATTATTCTATCCAATTATTGCTATTACTTACAGTCGTCACAAAAATCAAACATGGATGGAACTTTGATTTAAAAATGAAAACTTAAACTACCTTAATAGTAGACCTTTTCACCATCCAGTGCAAGCAGGAAAAATGCAAGTCATGTATCACAGGAACAGGATCCATATTTACCTGGCCAGTGGGCTTCCTAGGTGAAAATACCATAATTGAGCAAAAATTGCCTGGGTGAATGGAACATCTTTTCATCTGGTTTCTTTTTTACCAAAGTTACCCTTTAACTAGAGGGCGAAAGTAAACTGGAAAAACACCAGACTATTTACACAGGAACTAAAGCTGAAAATGACACATCATTGGAACATAAGGTAGGACCAGTGATGAGGTTTGAGATGGAACAGTCAGTTGTTTGGCTGGTCTGTTGGAGCAGTCTTGGGTCAGGCTGGTGGTTAAGGGACGCAGCCATTAAGCGCGAATGTGGTGGTTGTGTGACGTACATAAGGGTGGTCAATATTTTGATGCACTCATTTGAACATAGATGCCTACATGCCTTCTCTGAATATTCCTCACTAAATGAAAAGTTTTATTTTAGTAGCTTATTTACACATTAACCAAATTGCTTGACAAACAGTAGTTTAAAGCAAACCATATTATCAGCTTAATCTATATGGCAACCAGGTCATGAAGAAAGGCTACTTCATCTGTCTACCTAAGTATAGTGGGGGCCAAATGTCTGAAAGCACTAGGGCACTAATAAATCAAGTATATTCAGATTTTTAATTTTTTTTTATGATCTAGTACTACAAATCATATAATAAAAAAGGGTGACATGTTTAAAAAAAACTTTGAATTTATTAATCCACAAGTTTGGGAAAATGTTATGCTTAATGTTATCCCAGCAAATTTAACAATAAACAAAATAGCACCTTGCGATATTACAACATATCTTCAAGTGCCCCCATAAGTAGACAGTGGGGTAAAAAAGCCAATCAGATTCACTTAAATTGTTATGCTGATAATATGATTTGTAATGGAAGACATTTACTCTATCAAATTAGAAAATATAAGCAGTTTTAATGGGGCTCATATTTTTGGCCCCCAGTGTTTTGGCATTAGGAACTGTAGTGTTGACTGAAGGCACCAGTGATACATGTACTTGAAGTCAGCACTTCATTTTTGGGTGAAATTTTTCCAGTACAGTTAAGTTCTTTCTGTTCAATAAAATAACCACAGAGATGCAATGAGGCAGGATTTACTGCTGTGAGACAAAGCTGTTACTGCTATGCATAGTGCAAATAACCAAATCAAACATGCTCTACTCAGTTCCACAGAGGGATCATGTCAAAAAGAATGATAGTATTCAAATAATAATGTATGAACTGGCACTGTGATCCTATCAAAATAATCAAAATGCATATGGGTACTGTAATTGATGGCTGATGCGTTAACACATGCTATTCTATCCGGAACATGAACTATGCAGCTGTTAGTCACTGTTATATCTGCTGATGATAATTACTTGTCCTTTTATATGCTCCTGCACAGTCTACCTTGTCACCTTGCCATTAATTAATCTTACAGTAAACATCTTAGTCATTAAAAGGATGCAAGTACAGAAGGATAAGTGATTATTTTTCTTCAGTGTTTTGTATTTTTGAACTGGGTTTGAAAATGGGACTATTATGTTGCATTTAAGACTGTCTAATACTAAATCAGTACTATTCCATCACCATTGTACTCTGAAGCAGTAAAACATATTATGCACAGTGATTTATTATGGTTAATTAACAGGCAGAGTGTCACAGCAGGTAGTGTGGTGACCTCACAACCCCAGTGTCCCTGGTTTGATTCCGACCTTGGACAAAGCTTTTGTCCAAAGACAGGCATTGTGTGTGTGCGTATGTATGATGTAGGTTTGATGTAACCTTGTGTCTGTCATTACATATACTGATACTGAAAAAGATGTTAAATAAACCAAACAAACAAATACATTATTTTTCCTCATCCAATGGTGTTAAGGATGAATCAGTATTTCATACAGTTTCAAGAAAAATGTACCTGCCTGAAAGTTTTGCAACAAATTTGATGTTTGGTCAGTGAGGATGATGAACCTGGCATCGCCTTCATGCAAACCAACTTCCATAAAGAAATGACCTGTTTGATCTGTTTGGTTTGCAAAAACTTGGTTGAGCTTCATAGAGCCTTGTCCCCAACCTCACTCATAATATTTGAGACTAATTGGAACACAGATTGGCCAATACTACCCCACACCAGACGTCCCTTATGCTCTTGTAACTGAACAGAAATGAATCATCCTTAGTCTCACAGAATGTAAATAGATAGCTACTTAATATTGTTGCTAAAATCAAATATTCTTAAAGATTTGCTCAAATCATCAATTGCTATATGCTAAACAAACAAAATAAGAGTTGCACTCTTGTGGTGAGCAGCTTTTTAATATAAAGTCTAATTTTAAGTCTCACTGGCCCTGATTTATTAAAGTTTGAAAAGTTAGTTGTTTCTGATTCCTGGTGTACTTAAAGAAGTCCAATCCAAATCAATCATCTTAAGAGTAGCTGTGCTTCGGAGCGGACAAACAGAACAAAAGTGCACATTTCAATAAATGCTGAGTTGTCTGAAATGTCAGGAGGAATTTGGGTTTGAACATGAACACTTACATTAAGGCATAAAACATTTCATTACCACATTTCAGTGAAATGTAAGGGAATCCAGGCTTCTGGTGTAGTCTTTAACTGTCTGTGATCTCTACCTTGTTTTTTTGACAAATGGTTTAGAAAGTAAATATGGGTAAAACGTAAACTTAGAAGATATTAATAAAATGCATGCATGCAAAAATGAGATGCCAAAGCCTTAATATAAGAGTAGCTAGAATGAACAACTTTTAGTTTTACTTCATTCCAAAACATACAGGGTAATCTAAAACATAATTCAAAAAGATGTTTCAAATCATAATAAAGTCCATCTTACACACTGATCTCTTATCCATTGCAATGTTTATTTTGTTTGAAATAATAACCAATTTCCTCCTCTTTTTTTCTCTTTTCAGGACCTCCTGTAAGTAACATCGCAATGACCTGACTGTTTGTCTTACCATTGTGCATTACTAAAGGTAAAACCTCTAGTGTGTGAATGAGTTGTGGCTGGCCAGTGAAAACAGATACAATTATTAACTTTTCTGTAGGGCTTTTCTTTTTGAGTTGCAATTAGGCTATTAAAGAAAAACATCTTTCTCTGTATGCAATCTTAAGTGGGTTAATTTATAAAAATGTAAAAAAAAAAAAATTTACGGACTAGGCTAATTTACTGACTACTGGTGTAATCTTTTTTTGGAATGATATTAAGTATAGATAGCTTTCTGTTGAAAATACAGGTGTTGAGCAAAAACCTACTCTGAAACACTAAGTACTAAGGGGCAAGGTTGTTGAATTGCCAGACTTGCTATTATAGATTCTGGATTAATTTATGGATACGCAACAATACATAATTATCGCCTATTCTAGATAGTTCAAAATCTCTGTTGGAATTTTCTAGCTAGAGTTCTCTCTGTAAAGGTCAGACAGAGAGAAACAAAATAGACACTCATGAAAGAGTGAATCTTTAGGTTATCTATTCTAGTATATTGTTTTCATGTTGTTTGTTTTTTTGTATTATTCTTACTCACTATTCATCACATAGAAGTTGCTGCTATTATTAAAAATTATAAATAAAATTCTGATGAACAACAAGGCCATGCAAGGTTTACAATGGGCTATGTACTCTCACAGATCATGTAAAAACACTTCCATCCAATAAACAATATAAAAAAAACCAACAATATAAAAGAAGCCGAAATGGAAAAGTATTTTTGTTCCATTTCATTTCTCTGGATAATGTTTTGAAGAGATTGCCCTTTAAGTAATGTTGGCTTATTATGGAATTCTTAAAATGTCAATCCTCAAAACAGTCTCTAAAAGAGATTGGAAAAGCAGTCCATAGTTAGACCACTGGTTTTCCCCAGACAAATAAAAAGTTTTAGAGAGTCCATCTTAATATAGCAATGTTGACTTATTTAAGTAGGGTAATGGGTCTATGAAAAAGAGGTATTTCCCAACCACCCGATGGTCACACTCAATGAACCTTGATGCTACAATTATCAGCACTGAAAGACGTGTCAGTTTAGCAATGCATGAAGATACATTTATAACACATGAGATTCACAGCTATTCGCACGTATTCATTTCTAGCAGGTTGTAGCTAAAGCAATCAAGCGGATAAAAGGTTTGTTCATTTAAAGGGAATTTCTCAAGCAAGAGCATGTCAGGTCAAATACACTAGAAAATAAACACTAAAAAATGTGCAGAGTATCACACATGGTGAACAAGAAGCAACTCACAAGCACAATGACGTTAATACCCTCCTGTAAATCACAGCACATAATAGGTCTCATTTTTGTTATGTAGTATGGTATTGCTCTGAAACAGACTCTAAAAGAGTGCCATGAATACAACAAGCCGCATAAGGTCAGTTAGGTTTGAATGATAGCCAAAAGCTTTTTTTGTTATTTAGACTAAACCACAACTAACAGATTCATTAAGAATGCAAATCACTAAAGAATTAGCTTCACAAGCTATAAAGCAATAAAAGATTTAATGAGTCGCATGCTATGCACACAGTACTGTAATGTTTAAGCCTTTTTCCAATGTGTGTACAAGGCCCCTATATATACAACTTTATGACTTCCACTCAGCCTGCACCACAAACTGTAAGCAGGCTGTTGCATTTTCCTCCTGTTTTTTCCCCAAACTTATTTGAGGGAAGAGAGTGTCACAGCAAATGAATTATACATTGGGCCTGCTTGGGATTAGAACCTTGGTGACACCCAGAAGCCTGGCCCTTGGCCTCATCCATAATGTAATGCACCTGTTAATAAAACATCTTATAGTTGGACTTTTATCAACTGCATATCTTTGCTATACTTAGAGAAGCTTGGGATTTAGGAAAAGCTTTAACTCTGACATACTGCAAGCTATCACAGGAACTTGTCAAGTCAGGAGGAAATGTGCTAAGCAGGAAAGACAGAGGGTACTGTTTATATTGTGAGCCTTTTTTGCAATTGTCATTGACAGTTTTCTACTTTAATTTGTACTTTATAAAATTATGAACCGTACATGTGCTAGTGCTCAGTAAAAAAAAGCATTGCGCTATTCACAGAAGCTTTGATCTGACACCAACAAAGACCAAGAAAGAAAAATCCAGATTGGACTGATGTGTTGCCTGGCCAAAATGAAACTGACTTTCCAACAATGTACTACCTCCAAGTAATTTAGTAAATTAATAGTGACAGATTTGAGAAGCAACAGAAAAGGTGTGCCCTTCTTGGACACACGAGAACTGCTATGGTGAGCGCAAATGCAGGAAAGTAAATATCTGATATAATGATCAGCAACAGAAAAAGACACAAAATATGACCACAATTATTTAGAGTAATGATTTACAGTTATTGTCATTGGACAGGATCAGCGCTTCTGTGTATATTGGGAGCTGTGTATTCATATGTGTGTGAGAAGGGGGTGTGTATGCAAATTTACCAGATGTATGGGGGACTCGGCCAAAATATGTTTGAATACCTCAGTTCTATGGTTTTGGTTCAATCAAATTTGTATGGGTTTACTTAAGGATATGTACCTGGAAAGGAAAAGAAAATATAATAATAACTAGGTTTTCAGCACGTTGTTTTTTTTACTTGTCACATTTTGCAGTGAGGGTAGTAGAGACTGCTTTTTCCAAAATTGTATAATTACTTTTTCACAAGCAATATGGTAGAACAAAAAAGATGCAAAATTAAGCAAAAGAAAAAAAAAGAGTTATTTACAAAAAAATGTGCAAGAATAAATGTATTAAAATAAATAGCCATACTTAACCATGGTAATGTGGGAGAGGAGACAAAGACTAGACACATGATCATACTCAAATAGACTGCTCACAAAAATTAGGGGATATTTAATTAGGGGATATTTCCCCTAATTTTTGTGAGCAGAAATATGGAGTTTAAGTAAGTTAATAAGGAGTAGGAAGTGCTAAAGGAAATGATCAACCAGGAAAATAAGGTTACTCAATGCAAGTCTCAGGTCCTGCAATCAGACAAGATGTGAAGTTTGTGCCAGGATCTGTAAGTACTTCATCTGGAAAACCCACTCTCGCAAAGTTGTGTACAAGAGCTTGAATAATCCCTGTGGTGGTGATGGATCATATGGAACTGCTTCAGAGAACCTCCTGGAATAGTCACAAATGATCTGAATATTTGTGAGCCCATAGCAACTTTTCTGCAAAACACCTGTCCACTGCAATATGCCTACACCAAGTTAATATAATAGGCATACTCTGACCACAATTCAAGCAAACAAGAATACCTTTCTGTTGGTGTCCTTCTGACCATCCACCAGCAGCCCAAACTTTGCTCTGGGTGAAAAGAATTGTCATGCCTTGTGTTTGTAGGTTGTCAGTCATATATGTCATGGTACACCTGAGTGTTTTAGTTGAAGGCAACTGGACTTCTTCTTGGTTCATGAAAACATTTTACCTCTCATCTGATAGACTTGGAGAGTCTCAGGTGTTTAACCGCAAGTGGGGCTGTCATCTTGGAAGTGGTCCTGGGAAAGTCCTTTGCCAATCCTGTCAATGCAGTCATTGGGATCACAGGGGCCAAGGTGTGCCACTGCCCCACTTTCCTATTGGGTACCATCAGGGTCACATGGGGGTTGAACTGCCTATGAAGGGATTTCAGCATTGCTTTGTTGGTGGCTGATAATTGGTGTCATAATTCACCCAACAGTTCAAACAAACGCACGCAATGGTTGTATTAATTAGACATAAATGACCCCCTTGACTACTCTTTCAAACCATCTGTCTTATCTGTCCAAAATATGAACGTCTCTTCTCCTTGAAATGCAAATGTTCATCCATTCATCCTGATGAACTGGCTCTTTAAAGTTGAAGATGTTATGTTACTGTGTAGTACTCTGAGCACTCCTTATTACATTGGACAAAATACACATCATTGTTCAGTTTCTGCTTTTTTTTGAGGTCCTTCACTACGTCTCTTTGCTGCCTTGATCAAGGCATGTCAAAGCCATATGTTTTGTGTACTATTGAAGTGTTCCTAGTGATGTAAGGCCCTAATAACCGAGTTTGTGTTCCAGTGCATGGTGGAAGTCAAAGAGTAGTACTAATCTGTGTGTGGGGATTCTGTTAAACCTCAGCATTAAGGCTTCCATTATCCCCAATGAGTCCACAGTTCAGGAATGGTAGCCTCTTTTTCTTGGTATCATCACCTAAAATGCCTCTATCTGTGCAGAATAAAACCAGAGTCACACAGCAAGGAGCAAATTGGAAAGAATATGATCACGGAGCAGCTGCTGCAAATTCTGCCAGGATATATCTACACATGGGTCCAGGAACATGGGCCAGCAAATGGACTGGATGCAGCACAACTGGCCCAATAGTATCTGAACACTGTTCGTGCTATGGCCCATTTTTCACCAGCCTCACAGCAGGGAATTAACCCCAGCCAGAAGTCATGGCAAACCTGAGAGTTGAAGTTGAAGTTAATAAAGATTTACTTACAGAAAATATACAAGCCAGAGAGGTTTCAGATGTCACTAAACTATTTCACTTCAATACACTTGCTACAGTTTTAAACAGCTCTGAGATTTACAGTATCACCCTCTCACACTCCCAGCCATGAGAGACTAACCTCTTCTATAGTCCTTCCATTAAACTAAAAAAGGGTAAGCCATTTGGGCTCGGGGGTGACTTAAAGCCAACAACATTAATTAACAGCATTATTCAGAAAACTGTAAAACACTGAAATAATGAATGAAATAAAAAAAGAAAATAGTTAAGGACTTTTCC
The DNA here is from genome assembly GCA_034780255.1 of Parotocinclus maculicauda. Taxonomy (NCBI): domain Eukaryota; kingdom Metazoa; phylum Chordata; class Actinopteri; order Siluriformes; family Loricariidae; genus Parotocinclus; species Parotocinclus maculicauda. The sequence goes on from JAUZSU010132108.1 coordinate 12,850, forward strand.
CCACATTAAGGGGAAAGCCAATTGGTACTCATTGGAGATGGTACAACTTGCCTTGGGACTGTAAAAGGCCAGGTAAAACCAATTGCTCCTAGGTTCCTAGAAAACACCTCCAAGCTGCCATTGTTGGGTCCTTAACGCACAATTTCTTTGTTTGTAAAAGGTATCATTTGTAAGTTGCTGTGGATACGGGCTTTGTTAAATAACATCCATGTACATGTAATTAATTACCTGAAAAATGTGTTAAATAACCGAGCTAGCACATAATAAAATAGGCGGTTTACTAAGGAAGAGGGAGCACCAAACTGGATATGAATGGGAAATAAACAACCAGGGAAATTAGGTTGAACAATACAAATCTGGCAGGCTTGCTCGTTCTGTCACATCAATTTAATGCTTGTTTTCCAGGTCAGGGTGGGGTACTAGTATAAAAACAAATATACAAACAATCCATCACTCCCTGCTTAATGAGCAACAAAAATGGTGAATCTATTGTATTCTGTTTTAAGTGGACTTGAGACCTCACACATTACACCCAATGGTGGCTATTCCATTCTGCCCCATTCCAAATAAAGTAATCAAAAAGAGATTAGACTCTCCTGCTCCTGCCAGACACACATTGTCTTATGCAAAAGGGAACAAACTTAAACATTTAACATTTTATGCACTTTGAGGAGCCTTTAACTAGGTATAATTCTAAGACCACACAGAGAACTCTACTGGGTCATGAGGAAAGGTGCCAAACATTTTGTCAACTGCTTAGTTTATTTTTTCCAATATGATTTTCAACAATATGTTCTATTTAGCATTATGCTATGCAGAATTGAATAGGGATACCCAAACAGGCTGCAAGGCTGTTCGGAAGACTGGAGCCTGCTAGAATTGTCATAATGTGCAAAAAATATGTAACAAGTTTCAGCGTTGACAGGAGCTTCAAATCATCCAAATTTAAACCTGCTTTGTTTACAAGCCAATGAAACCAGAGGAGTACTATCAATTATAGGGCAATTGTGCAGTGACAACAGAAGCTTTCAGACATAGCAATACCACTGTAATATTGCAAAATATGATTTGTAAGCTTTTTGAGCTCTTCATAAGCAAGCTCAGGGCAAGTCTTGCAGTGATAATAGTGCTGTTACAACACATAAAGACAGAGGTCTTAGTGAAAGTTCATTAAGTTCAAGTGATCTGCTGGGCCAATTTGTCAATGAAAGTCAAAAATCTGGGTGTTCGTACTTATTTAATTGCATGACTATATTTATCTTTTAAAATTGAGTTGGCAATAACAAACTTTAAAAGCCAATGATCAGTCATATCACAGTAGGAAATCTGCAAATAGATTCCATGTTTATCATATTTCAGTTTCACAAGGGTATTCTAGTTTCTGCAATGCTACTAAGCAAAGATGGAATTGAGTGCAAATGTTTGCTCTGTCAAGCCTTTGGGTTGCTTGTACTGCAGTTATTTTCAGTTCCCCATTGTTGGGTTGGATTACTTCCTCAGGACGTCTTTAGTAAGTGAAATGCATGCTCAGAGGCTAACTTTGATAACGTGACCATTCTATTTACTGGCCTCGTAAAAGTCTGGTATTAATTGGGCAGAATGTATTGAAATGTGATCTTGTTTAGTGATATGCCACCTGGTGGGCAATGCATTTGTCTAGATCCAATCAGTTAAGATGCTTCTAGACACTACAGATTTTATTTTACTGCTGCTGTCATCAGTCACATCATCAGTAGACAAGTGAGGGGTTTCCCTGGCAGATGCACATATCCATGTCACCATGTTTCATGGATGAAGTGCTATGTGTTAGATCATGAGCACATTTTTTCTACACACTGTCCTCATTTCATTTGTCTCTATAACTTTGTCGCAGAACTATATAAGGCTTATGTACACTTACCAAACTGTACGCTGGCCTTGGTTCAACAGTTTTTGTTCTCAGTATAATTTTCTTTGTGCATTGCTGTGGTCATCTGAGATCTGCCAAGTTGTTTGTGACATTTTTATGCCCATCAGTGCATTTTTGCTTCTTTATGTACCAAGAAATTTGAGTTATAGTTTGCTCTGATAATGGGCTGTTCTCTTGGCACTGACAGTTATTTGGTCCCTCGTTGAGAGACGACAGCGACTAATGCAAATGACACATCTCAAATCAACTGTAGGCCTTTGGTTCGCCCTTTGTGCATTACCGTATTATTAAATGAAACACAGCTGGACAGGAAAACATGAAGCCCCAGTTGGTATAGATTTTAAATACTCAGCAAAGTGTTGCTAAGGGCTGGTCCTTTGTCATTTTTAATTTTACAATATATATTATCTACGGTGAAACATAAAGGTGAAGCATAGGGGCCAAGGACTGTAGACTAATAGTTATACAGTGGCGCTTTAAAGTAAAGTTTATTCCTTTGATTGTTCCAAATTTCTCCATATATGATAACTCTATACATGTATGCCAGTCCTCCATGTAGATGGAGAGAACCCAGTTAAACCATCAAGAAAAAAATATATATACTTTGTCATTTTTTATTAGGGAAAATTATTCAGTATTACATATCTGCGAATGGAATCGTATGTCAACCTCTAGAATTACATCAATTGAAGGTTGAGTCAGTTGTTGTCAGTCAATGGGATCACAATCAGGTCTAAGTGACTCTCCTGTTGTTGCCAAAGAACAATGGCCTATCAAATTCTGATCTTCATAACACCAAACCACAGGCAAGAGAGAGCAAGAGTAACATTTAGCTCAAAACCCTAGACCACACTGTATATGCAAAATATTATTTAATTTCACAGGGTTTTAAGCATTGTCGATATGACTATAACAAGTGTATCTTGTAAGGGTTCCTACCTTCCCTCGATCGTTCGGCCGTCCTCGCCAGTCGCCATTACAGAGCCATCGGTGGGACGGCCTTATATCCCCTGTCTCATTATGTCCCGATCCCGAACAGCTGAACCATGGTCTATAAAGGCGTGGTGTAAAGCGTGGTTCGGGGCCAGGTCATCGTGGTTCTACCGGGGTTCCATCTCCGTCCGGTGCGCGCGTTTGACCAATGGCGCCCGTGCGCCCAACCACGTGCGCTAGAGATAGCTGGTGAGATCCGAGGGCATTTAGAGCCAGAGGCTAGGTACGGGCGGGTAACCCCCGGAGGTATTTAGTTATGTAGGGGCACTTTTGAGGGTTTTCCCGTTCCGTACTCGCGCTCCTCGCTCGATCCGCGGTCACACGCGTTTGGTCCTCGCGGCCTATCTAGCCTCCCTTCAGTTGGGCGTTGGTTCTGAATAGGACACGCCTGATCTGACTTCCTTGTTTTCGGGTTCGCGCTCGCCCTCTGGCGCTTCGGCGCCGCTCGCGATTTATTTGCATTCGCGTTTGACGCGTCCCGCGTATTTAGTTTATTGTTTAGTTTAGTTTATTATACTATCATGTGTGATGTACACTCGCGCTATAATGGCGCTTATGGGCTTGTATGTGTGCCCTTCTGACGCTACAGCGCTCCATGCGCGTTGGAGCTCACGCTCGCCCTCTGGCGCTTCGGCCACTTAATATGGCAGCAAACCGGAATTGTGTCAAAGGGACGCTACCGGTGCTTTCGCGCTCTATTGAGTCGGACTCTAGTCGTGGCTGGCTCGAGGTGCGCCCCGACTAGAGTAACCTCCGGGTAAATACGCACTCTGTAAGACGTATCCCGGTTTTGTTTTTTTAGTGTTTCATGCACTTTCGAG
>JAUZSU010132119.1:0-16572 GCA_034780255.1 Parotocinclus maculicauda
AGATTTTCATCATAAATTTAGCTACCTCAATTAATTAATCTGATCTGTTACTGGTGAGTTAAGCAAGGCTAAAATAACAAAACAAACTGATGTCACAAAGTGACACAAAACGGCTCAGAATGTAATTACACAACCGAACGCGGAAGTACGCAAGCCGTCTCCAGAGTATTGATTCAAGATCAAGCTTGCCTGCATCTGGCCTAAAACTCCCCCCGCTGGGATTGAAACTCCAAAATTCCACCGGTCAAACGCAAAGTAATAGATTCCCCCTTGAACTGTAGTGAGTGTTTTTGTGTTGGTAATACCAGTTACTGATTTTTTTGGACTCTGATTGATTCTGACTTATTCCCTCTGGACTCTGTTTGCCGAACACCTGAACCCTGCCTGTCCTTTGTTTATGGATTTGCCTGCAGATTTTGCACTGTTTATAATATACACCTATGATTGCTTCCTACAGCTGCCTTGTGTGTGTGTTTGCACACCGGACATAACGGCAAGTTAACAATTCTCTAGAATGTCACAGTATGCTACTGGTCTTATTAGGTCACTGACAATTTCAGATTCCTGAAACAGAAATGCATATAGACCTAAGCATTGTCCTGCCAGTATTAGGAAGTGAAAAAGAAACCAATGGCTCAGAGTAATTGAACAAAATTCATACAGCTTTACTGTGAAGTAGAAAGACTGTCACAGCATCACTCCCAAAAAACTCACTCTAATCTGTCCTCCAACTGAGATTGTCTATATACAAACTGTAGAAAACTTACTTATAAAGAGAGAAAAGTGGGATGATACCCTCCTAATGGTAGAAAACTATTCTTTATAGGAATAACTATGAAATTACAACAGTATTGTCTGCGAAACTCAGAGGGAAAAATCGCATCTTACAATTGGCTTAGATTCACAGGAGCGCTGTGTGAATGGTTAAAGACTAATGAGAACTCCCTGGCAAACAGTTAAGATTAGCATTGTTAAGCTAGGACTAGATTCCTTCTGATCTACAAGAAGGGTTCTGAGGCCAGGTCTTGGGCACTGTGTATGAACGCATCATTTCAGCCTTACTCCCAGTTGAACAGAAGATAATGGGAGTGTTCCATGGTCTCAAGTACACTCGCAATTCCCTATTTTAGTCTCAGTCAAACCAGCTACTAACACCAGCCACACAATCTCACAGGTAGTGACATAAGTAGGTGAGGGAAGTGCCAGGCAAACAGAACCAAAGAAAGAGATAACATTGGTATGAAAAGCAAATATGTCTCAAAATGTATATGAGCAGTGTTGACAAGTGATCAATAAGTTCATTATTACAATGTTATAACAGTTTAAGTGACATGAAAGTGCATAATAAACAATGAATCCATCAATTAAAGAATACCTTCCCTCAATGCCACACTTAGGACAGAGAAACACGTGTAGGAATTAATACAATACAAGAATTTTATTTTCTACTAGCACATACTTATGATATGATAAAATGATTGATCACACTTTTAGTCACATAGTACAAGTGCCATGGACTACTGAATATAGATGAGATATAATGAAATCCAGAGACCCTACTGTAAAGACACAGTACTGCTTCACGGACAGGGTCAGTGCAATTACAAGAGCATAACTGAAGGCGGTCTTATCTCATGCAATCTTAATATTATGCCTCACTAAGATCTATGTTGACCTCAATAAGCTTTCAGTTGTTAAAGTAGGTCAACTCTGAAAATCCTTGAATTAATATGTATATGGAAAAAGAATAAGATCTGCTCAAATATTATCTTTTACAGCAAATAAGGGCTGTGATTGCATATTAAAAATGTTAAAAAAAAAAAAAAAAAAAGACAAAGATTTTAGCAAAGAACAGGAAGGATAAGAGAGCTAAGCCTTATTAAAAGTTCTCCATGATTTTACAATTAGTACTGTAAAGTGAGAGATGTGATGCATTACATTGGAATGTTTTATTTATTTTTGTTCTTTCATGAATGCTGCATATCGTTTGTGGCCTCATTACTGGCAAACTGTCAACATGCCATTGGCAGACAACGGTAGAATCCTTATTTTCAGTAGAGTAGACAAATACATTGGTCTGACAAAAGAGGCAGTCCATCACCTTTGAGTTATACAGTGGGGAAAATTTGCATAAGTATTTGATACACTGCTGATTTAGAAAGTTTTCCCATCTACAAAGAATGGAGAGGTCTGTAATTTTTATCATAGGTGCATTTCAAGTATGAAAGCAATAATCGAAAAAAAAAATCTTAATATAACGAAAATCAGAACTTAATATTTGGTATACAAAACTTTTTTGCAATTACAGAGGTCAGAGGTTTCCTGTAGTTCTTAACCATGATTATGGCCCATTCCTTTATACAGATTTTCCTCAGATTTGTCAGGTTTTGGGGCTGTCACTAAGCAACATTGAGTTTCAGCTCCCTCTAAAGGTTTTCTATTGGGTTCCAGGACCTTGAAATGCTGGTTACGGAGCCACTTCTTAGTTGCCCTGGCTGTGTGTTTCGGGTCATTGTCATGCTGGAAGACCCAGCCATAACCCATCTTCATTGCTCTTACTGAGGTAGGAGGTTGTTGGCCAAAATGTCGCAATACATGACCCCATCCATCCTCCCTTCAATACGGTGCTGTCCCCTTTGCAGAAAAGCACCCCCAAATATAATGTTTTCACCCCCATGCTTCATGGTTGGAATGGTGTTCTCATCCTTCTTTTTCCTCCAAACACGGCGAGTGGAGTTCATACCAATAAGCTCTATTTTGGTCACATTTGACCGAATGACGTTCCCCCATTCCTCCTCGTGGGATCATCCAGATGGTCATTAGCAAACTTCAAATGAACCTGGACATTTGCAGGAGTAATCATTGGGAGCTTGCATGCCCTGCAGGATTTAATTCAAAACAGTGTAGTGTGTTACAAACAGTCATCTTTGAGACTGTGGTCCCAGCTCTCTTCTTCTCTCATTGACCTTTCGCAGAATCATCCTTACCCCACGAGGTGAGATTTTGCATGGAGGCCTAGAGCCCCAGGATTGACAGACATCTTGTGTTTCTTCCATTTTTTAATAACTGCACCAACAGTTGTTGCCTTCTCACCAAGCTGCTTGCCTATAGTTCTGTAGCACATATTAGCTTTGTGCAGGTCTACAGTTTTGTCCCTGGTATCCTTAGACAGCTCCTTGGTCTTGGGCATGGTGGAGAGGTTGGAGTGTGACTGACTAAGTGTATGGACAGGTGTCTTTTATAAAGGAAGTTTATAAATTAGTTCAAACAAATGCAATTAATACATGTGCCGAGTAGGAGAGTGAGAATTCTTGCTGGCTTGTAGGTGATCAAAAACATTTTTATGCAATAAAATATAAATTAATTGTTTTTTTAAAAAATCATCATTTTCTGGATTATTTTATGTCTCACATAGTTGAAGTGTACCTACGATTAAAAAATTTTTTACAGACCTCTCTATTCTTCGTAGGTGGCAACATTGTAAGCACCTCGGAGTCAAGCTCTCAGGTTGACTGAAAATGTCATGAGGCCCATGTGATGCTTTGGTCATAAATTTTGTATCAAATTTCTATTTCAAGCAGAGTTAACTGCAGTGCGCCACTAAGCCTTAAACATACACTTGAAACAGACATACCAGAATGTATCACAGCTGTTCCAACACTGATTAGACAATTCTGAACTTTTTACTGAACCTTTTTGACGACAGTAAATTATGTTAAATATACTCATTATGTTGCTTCCTAAAGAATTTGCGTCTTCCAGCATCTAAGCTGACTAATCATGACTAAGCAAGCCCCAGAAAACATTTACATAGCACCTACACGAGTACATAAAGGCATGCTTAGTCTGACCAAAACAGACCAAAATTAGAATAATGACAAAATAATGAGTAATCACAAAAATTTGGTTATATCTACACAATGGTATGTGCCAGAATAAAAAGGTTATTTTTGTGATCAGCAGCTCAAATTCCATAAAATAATCTATGTGGTCCGGTGGTATCAGAACCATTTATTTGTAAAATTGCTAAGGTAATCCCACTAATTGATTGCGCAAACAGACTTGGTTCTCACTGTATTCTCACATTTACTCAAGATACTGGCACTTAGTGAGCACCTCATTATGAATTCTTGCTATTCTTAGCACTCTGATACAGACTGTTCATTCAGGCATCTCGAAGCCCACATGAAAAGGTTGGAAATTAGTTCAGAGTCTTTGGAGAATCGTGGTTATAACTAGGATCATGCAGAGGAAATTACTGATATTTAAAAAAATGTATGTGTGCATAAATGGAAAAACGTTAAGATATCAGTCATCTGTATTCAGGGTACCATGTTCTTCAGTCCCATGTGAAAATGGCAGAAGTAGAAGAAGTGTCACATTTGGACAGGGAAACCTTATACTTGCTACATTGCTCACAAAAATTAAACAGAATATGTCCTAAACTTTGTGAACAGTATAGATTCAAAGCATAAACCTTTCATCGGGTGACTCCTGCAGTGGCATTACTGCATAAGCATGTGCAGTATTACAAATTATATGTGCTCTACATGGCTCTGGTGCACTCAGAAGTTAGTGTTGTTGCAGAGATAGGTCAAGAAATCAGTTTGTAAAATGTTAGCTCAAATTAAATACATTTGTTTTATTTGTGGTAGACCATTGTTAAAATTAATAAACTGTACTTCCAGTCATGTGCCATATAACATAATAAATCATAACAATGCCCTATTTCTCAGAAATGCATGATGATGTTGGGAATATCTACTGAATGTCAGATCATCCTTACAGGAGAATGCGGGTTTGGAAAGACTGCAGCATTGCCAGCTGTAGTTGGCTATATAAGGGCCAGGCCAGCTCAATCCTAACAAACCCATAATTCAGTGGCCATGTTGATTGATAGTAGTCTCTAGACACCATGGATCGGGCCTTCTTTTGCACGACAGCCTTGTGAAGCAGCCATGATGTTTCCTTCCTCATGTCAACTAACATAAACATCATACAGCTCTAAGCTTCATCTGCATGCACTTGACTGCCTGTATATCCATTTAGATTACAATGACATTTAGAGAACATTCTTCTTGCTCTCTAATGCAATACTTTTTTTCTTTTGTGGAAAGAGTACATTGGCTGACTTTTGGGGCTGCATTTTTTTAGTATACAGATGTTATGGAATATTCAGTAACTAGTTCTCCCATCATGAATACCCATCATGCCAGCATAAAGACACGTAATGGAAACTAAATTAAAGTATAGGAGAACCAGTATTGGAGTGGTTAAAACATTTACATTCATGTTTTAGTTTTTGGCAATTATCTATAAAAATGTATTAGCAGTCAGACAATAAACTAATGCCACTCAAAGAATAACAAGCAAATTCTTAATTTAAAAGGTCACATATAATACTGAGAGCCAGAGTATAGGCTAACAAAAATCAAAGACCAGTTTTCACAGATATGAAAACGACAGAAGGAAAGGTTTAAAGAGGTGAGACTTATACAGATAGACGAGACATATTTGGCCTGTCTGACAGGTGTGGGAAGTTCATTTCACCTATGAGGAGTTAGGACATTGAAACATGGATATCAGGTCTTGCAGGTATGACTTATTCTCAGATAAATATTTATCAGATGTTGCGAAGCCAATGATACGAGTTGCCATGCAGGTGTATAGTTCTGAATCAAATAATGCAAATAAAATGAATCAAAACATGTTGAGGGCAAACATTTTCAATTTGATAGTGTATGAAACAGAAAGTTAGTGGAATAATTCCATTAAAGAAATGCCATTCAGACTTTGGGTAGGTTGTGAACCAGATGGAATGCAGCATTCTAAATGTTCAATATGAAGAAACATGAGGGCAGCCCATCAGTAGACCTGGAAATTACTATAGCCCGTATTAGTATCTGAGCAGTTTCTCTAGTCTCACAAAGAAGCATTCTCCTCATGTTGGTCAGAAAAAACCTGATGGTTAATGTGGTTAGAAAAAGGTAGACATTCTAAGGGTTCACAAATAGTTAAGCATAACTGTTAACCAAACAGAAAATAAATATCTAATAGTTATGAGCGTCCACATATTGTATACTGATGTCCACCAAGAACAGAATGCACTATGAAATATTGCCAGGGTTTGTTTTTGTATGGTTTGACTTGCATGATTCTCTCAATTTCAAAAGACTTTCATGTTGTTAAGCGAGTGGAGGAGCCTTCTGCAATGAAATTTCCATTTATAAGTTAGTTACTGAAGCTAGACTTGCTTATTCTGCTGAGTAGTTCGGAACAATCACAACTAAAGTTCAGGTTCAGTCACACAATAAATAAATTAGTCAAATGGGAAAATTGCACTACAATTTACTCATGCATAAGGCATTCTAGCTTTTTAAATGTCTTATGTTAAATATGACAGGCATGCAGACAGCAGAGTTGTGTTACTGAAGATGCACTAGTTACAATTATCAAAATACATTTTGATAGCTTGCATTTTTTTCTTTTTGAACGGTGGGTTCAGAAATCATCTCTTCAGCTCTGTATTCTCATTCATTGAGTACCCAAATTATAGCTCACTTCATTATCAAAAAAAGAAAATAAGTAAAATAGCTTAATATGCCACAACTTAAGTATTCGCTGATCTATTCATTATTAGTGAGACTAGAAACTACTCCAAAATTAAAAGGTATGTTCTCCGTTGACTCAAAGGGTACATAAAATAACAATAAATATTAAGACTGAAAAATAACAGTGACCGAAACTATGTAGAAAATTTAAATGAGGTTCAGCAAAATTGTAAAGGATAGAAGAGGCATTATCCTAAAGTGTTGCATCACTGCTGCTGAAGGAAAAGGGGAAATGGGCCGTTCTGACTAGTGCAGCAAGTGCATGCCACCAATAAGGACAAAGGGCATTTAAACATCAAGATCTGGTCTAGAGAAAGATACATCAGATGCCCTGAAGCTGAAAACTCAAGTTGGCGTGCAGCTGTGATGTTCTGAATCAAAGAATGTAAATAACAAGTAGCAAAATCACTGAGCTGCAAATGGAGTGATCCCAGGACATACAGTAGATCCCTCTAAGCTTTATATGACATATTGTCATTGAGTACACAATAAATCACAGGATATAATCACAGAGCCAAGTAATTAAGTATACAGCAGAACAGGAGTGGTCAAAGAACTCATCCCTGAGGTACTCAGGTAGTAATATTATGAGGTGATGAAACTGAACCTCACAATGTTACCTGGTAGGACAGTCCTTATGGATATGAAGAAAGCAAGACCATGTCTGCCAAAGCCTAAGTAATGAAGAGTTGCCACTCAAGTAAGGGATTCAGAGAAAAAAAAAATTAAGAGCAACGTATCGGCAAAGACTAAATAGAAATAGCACACATTCTGTTTGGTCAATGATGTTTACTGTGCAAACCCTTTAACTGGTGGAAATCAGAAATGCCAGTGACCAAATGATGTAAGATAATTGAGCGGTGCTTTGCTTCTTATACACTTAAACACAAAGTGAAGCTTGGTTAACAAACACTGATAAACTGTAAGTTGTAGTGTATTAGTGGCAAACCAGTCACCACAAAATAGTAAAACAGTTCGCTGCTTTTTCACAGGTAATCTACTCTTCTTTTATAAAATTTCTCTCTCCACCCCCTTCTCCCTCCCACATCATCAGCAGGAGGTCCAGTCCAGAACCAAACAACACAACAACCGTCTGAAGGACAGATAAGAAGCAACCTTGTATATCTGGGCAGCTCTGGAGGGGACATGTGACCTTGCTTTGAAACAGGAGCGATGGTGTGTGTGAAGACATGATGAAACAGAGACGCAGCATGAGGCCTGGTCCCTGCAAAGTGCTGGCAGCAAGATGTACCAATTACATCCAAACTCCTGATAAACAGCCCTGACCTAGAACAAGCAATATTGTGTGTGTGTATGAGGACTTGAATAATTATGCATGTATATGTTTATGTACTAAAGCTGTCACCATTGGGGCAGACTCATGCAGCAGACTTCTAAAGCACAACATGTTTGACATTTACACCTACAATTTATCTGTTCACAGAATTCTTCATGCCAACTGCTATTTACAGACTGATATATCAGATACCAGCTCAATCAGATTATTATTAACAGTAGTCCACCACCATATTGACCCGATGATCAACCTTTCAGCTGGGTTGGTAAACACATACAGGCACTATTGGCTGTGTCAAGGGAGGGAAGGCCATATGGTGTATTTTTCCTGTAGCTGAAACAGTGACCCCTGGTGGGCATGCTTAAGATTAAGCACTTAGCTCTCTGAGATCCTGATCAGGACAAGCACAGAACGTAAAATAACTATTTATTTCTTTAAATAGTTGTTTTTCCCTTTTAATCGTTGCATAAAACAAATGTAAAGAGCATGGCATAATTTATTTCTGGATTTACATTATTGTAAATAAACTTTTAATATCCACCAGACAGTAAATACCACATTTATAGATCATTTAATAAATATAGGAAAACCACTCACATAGTGAAATACAAACATTCAGCTATGAGGTAAAGGTAGAAGAGGAGCAACAATAGAAAATAACATTTGATATTTGATAGTTCCATAGAGCAAGCCAATGCTTATCGGTCCAGATCAGCGTGAGCATTTTCAGAAACGGAATGGCATTCGATCTTTCGCCTCTTCTCTCTATCACCTTCACTCCTGCTTCGACCAGATAACAGTTCTTTAGTCTAATGCACTTTTTTCTGAAGTTGAATTCTGCTCTGTGGATTGTGCAGGACTGTCTGTCATTCAGGCACACTGAGGCCTCATAAGGAGAGATCTGCCAATCTTCTTTTTCCCAGGAGTGAGTACTTGTCTAAGCATTAGAAGTTCAGGTCAAGAATGCATATAACTAACCATATGATATACAGTGAGAACTGGTTTATTAAAATGTAGTTTGTATTAGCCCCTACTTACATTAATATGGACTGGTCCTTTAAAGAATGGGTCTTGTGTACACCCCTTTTTGGCCTCTTCATCTGACCATGTCACATACTAATGATCTGAATCACAAATGGATTCATCCTTTTAAAATGACATCTACTAAAGAACTACAATTTTTACAATCATAACTACAGTGAAAGCCAAACCTTACCCAAACTCCACTGAACAATTAAGGGAACATTTGAAACAGAAATAAAGCATTCAAAAAGGCCAATTACCATATACAGTACTTATACATTCTGACATTTGCCAAATTAATTTATTTTTCACCCAAACTGTGTTGCTGGATATGCAATTTGTAATAAAAGTTTTACATTAAAGGATAAAATGTAAAATAGGCTCATTTACACTAGTGGTCTCAGACTGCTGATCTGAAATAAAAAGGCCACTTTTGAGCTAACTGTTAATTAAAATTTGCCGATGTATTGAATATTTAAGTCGGAGTTCCACAGTGAATGTGTTAACTTCTTTTTATTTAGAAAATCAACAAACCATGTAATTTGGCTCACTGTGCCTGAAAGGCTGATCAAGGCCATCCACACAAAGTACATATTTATTCCACTGAGAAAAGAAAGTACTCAGACAAATGCATAACAATGAACAACCTTTTATCTCAGCATCCCGTATTTTATCATTCCTTTTGTACCTATACTTTATCAGATAGATTATGATCAGAATTCATTTCACATTGTGACTCTTCTTTCTCTCTAGCCATATTTGGGTGGAATGTGCTGCTATAGGTACTACTTAATGATTTAAAGTCTGTCTTCATCTATAACATAAGTGCTTTAATTCAATAACTATGACAAAATCTCAGACAAAATAATGATTCTACAAATTCATGTTTTTTTTTTGTGTGTGTGTGTATGTGTGTGTAATTATTTTTGGTGGAATCAGACAGACAAGTCTAAAATAGCTCTGCTGCAACACATTACACTTTATGTACACCACCTTGTTTCTTATTGTCCGTTTAATCAGCTCCACTTACCATAAAGATCTGCTTTGTAGTGCTACAATTACAGACTGTAAACTGTCTGTTTCTCTACATACTTTATTAGTCCCCTTTACTAATTATCCCCTTTACCTGTTATCTAATGGGCACAACCAGCAGTGCTGCTTGAAATTGGATTTGGAATTGTTGCAAGCAGTCCACCTGCCAGAAACGTCCACCCTGTAGGAAGCAGCCTGTGAGCACTGATGAAGGTTTAGAAGGATTAGAGGATGACTAACACAAACTGTGCAACAGAGCTGCAGTCTCTGACTTTACATTTCTAAGGTGAAGCAACAAGGTAGATATGTCTAAGAGTGCACAGTGAGTCAACACAATGTTTACAACCCCAGCAGCATTGCTATATCTGATTCACACTAACACAATATGACAACACCAACGTCAGTGCAGTGCTGAGAATGATCAACCACCCAAATATAATATACTGCTCAGAAAAAAAAAATCTAAATTACTATTTGCAAATTTTGCTATTTCAAAAGGAAATATCGCCTAATTAAATATCCCCTAATCTGTGCTGGCCCTGTCGATGTTTTGAAAATTAGTAGGTTTACAGCGTAAAGGAGACTAACAAAGTATGTAGAAAAACAGATGGACAACAGTTAAGTGCAACCGATAAAGTTTTTTGAGATTAAAGTATTTTCTTAAACTTAGTTAATTACTTAATAACAAAAATGTATTTCAAAATAACCGTGCAGCAAACTTCGAATAGCTCATAAGGTTTGATTCTCATACTGAGATAATTTTCTAAATGAAAATAAAATCAATTAAAAGAAAACAACCCATGAGGCCATGTCTAATGGCTACTATTACTGGCAGTTACACATAAAGCCTCACTTTATATTGCTATATAACACAGTATCCACCAGTCTGCTGTGTTTTGTAAATTATTCATGGACCAGTAATGTGATTGCATAATGTGATGCAAAACGTATGGGTTTATAAGAAAATAAGCCTGACACAAATGCACTTTACCCTATCATATAGAAGACATACAAGAATATAATTACAACAAAAAAAAAATCTTTCCATATTGAGTTTATATTTTTTTACTTACCTCACTCCTACCAGTCAATCTCCGGGCGACTATAAGCTGGATCAAGCCCCTCTTGTTGCTTTCAACAGACATTGACTTGCGCAGAGTCTCCATTGCTTCCTGGTTGGTCTTTGCAATCAATGACTCCCCATTTACAGCTATTAACTGGTCATTTACTCTCAAATGGCCATCCTAAAAAGAAAAAACAGACACTACTAAAGTATGGCCTTAATAAAGAAACAGTTATGTACAATGTAACTATGTAGCTCACCAGTGTATAAATACTAGTTATTTGCTAAAATAATCACAGAAATATGTATCTGGTCTGACTGAATTCCATTAGCTCTCTAGCAGCAGTGCACAAGCAACAACGCAAACTTAACACACAGCAGACTGAGCAGCTATTTAGAAAACTGGCATTTGACCTGTATTCCACAAACTGTGCATAAACTGTGCATGTACACACAAAAACAATATAAAAAGCATCCCTTGGTTGGGGTAGATATAGCACCTCTGTAGTTTTCGCATTTACATTTTTAAAAATATGCAATAACAGGTTAAGAAGTAATGGTAAACCCAAAAGTTTTCATTTAAAAATAGTCATATTACTTAGCCTACATAACTACAATCTTTATTACCCATAACATTCATTCATTGATTATCTTATCCAATTAATTCTGTTCGGAAAGCACAGGGAGCAAGACGGAAACAAACCTAGACAGGGCACTAATTGTAACCCATTGCACAGATAATCAAGAAAATGCTACTCACCTTACAAGCAGCTCCCCCATTGATGATGGACTTGACGAAGATGCCAAGATCAGTGTGGTTCTCTTTGGAGCGATTGCCCTTGACACTGACCCCTAAGCCTGCAGAACCCGAGTCATTCAGAGGAATATCGAAGGTCAGGAACTCCCTTGTTCCATCAGGGGTTAGCACCAACTCTTCTTCCTCTGCTTTCTACAAAAAAGGTTTTCACAAAACATTCTACTTGAGAAAAAAAAATGCACAAAACTACCCTTTTACGTCATTTTAATTCACAGAGCACAAAATATGTTTGCAATGCTCCATATGTCATGCAGAGTATAAACCATTCCGGTTACCACTATTTCATAATACAATCCCACTCCATACACTGTTTTTTTTCAGTTATTTAAATTGATTCTGAGTTGTATTATAATGTATATGTATTATAATGCAAATTTAAATGTCTATACCCTTCATTCAAGACTATTTCTCTGATGTGGTCGGATTAGACTTGGCTGAAGATTGTATAAGACCTTTTCAGCTACCAGTTTCCAAAAAATGATCAGGTCCTTTGTACTTTCAATTCCATTCATGTTCTGTAATTGCAATCAGTTCTAATTGGAAGTCCAATCCTAAACATCAAAATAGAGATTTTGTCGTTGTCAGAAAAAAAGTTTTGATAGAGGAAACCACTAAACTAGCCAAAGCTGAGTAGAATAAAACAGGAGGGTCAAATGTACCTTTTTTGGTAAACTACCTTGTACATTATAAAACTGCAGCCTGGAAAGAGGAAATGCATCAAAATATATCAAACAAGCCAATCAAATCAAGTCAAGCATGCTTGGCATCAACTTTATGTGCATCGACCAGCCGCTTTGTGGACCTACACTGCCAACATTGCTGCAAAGCTTCTACCAGGTCTGGGTTATCCTTTAAACAGTAATAAACCATAGAGCATTCTGCATTGCTGGGGTCATTTTCACCCCTTAGTCCACCACACATACAGGGTGACGCAGAGGAATACCAAATGTCTGGAGAGAAAACACAAAAAACAGGATGCAGCAGAATACACCACACCTTACAATACACCATGCTCTCATACACAAGGTTCTTTCTAACCGATCCACTGTCATCACATTCCAAGCAGTTGCTATGACAACCCAGATGGCACTCTGCAGACAATAGTTGGTCTCAGGTAGTACAGAAGGCTAAGGCAGGTAGATGCAGAGTGGTGTAATCTTACCCTCTTAACATAACATTTACACGCACTTGTAGTCTTGCGCCATTACTTACACACACTAACTCATTATAGCTCAAATGTACAGCATGCTTACAACAACATGCCCTAGCCCTTTCTCCACCAAGCACTGACTCCTGCTGTGATTATACTGTGGTAACAAAGCAAAAGTCGCTTGACTTGGACTCAAGTCCCAAAATTGATACCTTGAGACTCAACTTTACTGTCAGTGAGTTGGACTTGGAAATGACTTGGGCACGAAAATACTCGAGCTTTTACAAACCTTATATTAACTAAAAGAAAGCTTTTACAAATGTGTTTTAATTCTATTTTTAATTGTTAAAAAAACACTAAATCGCATAACTGAGCCTTTTATATTCACATATAGCGCTGTAATGCTGTAATGCTAGGGAGCCGAGCTGAAATTCCGGACGTATGAGAGGGGGTGGGGAAATGAGACACCTTTCTAAACTAAAAAGTTTCAGACACTTTGCTTAATTTCTATCTCTTTATAAAATAAAAACAATTTAAGTTTGTAACCAGACAGAGTTTTGTTTGCTCAATTACCTAGCTATTGAATCTTATGCGTCTCCTAATATTTAGAAAATTCTTAGACCAATTTTTGTTGTTACAAATGCCAGACATGTATTTATGAAAGAGGTTATAGTGTTCTGTTTGTCAACCAGATCAGCTAACATTTGCACTGTAGTCATTAAATATGTGGAACTGGTATAATCTCAGAGTCTGCCACATTAGCTTTAAAGGAACACAATTTTGAGCTTTCAGTTAAAAATAATCATCGAATACCCAAATCTATATCTTTTAGACATATTTACTTATAATAGTCATATTTAAAAACACACTAAAACAACCCCATGTGGCATTTGGTGGCTTGACTTGGGACTTGACTTGCAACAACATATGGTCCTGAAAGGGTTAACATGTAGTGTTGCAGGTAAAAGTTAAGTTAACACTTTAAGAACTGTACTGTTAGGGTTTCTACCTGCCCTTGGACCGTGCGGCTGTCTTCGCCGGTCGCCATTACAGAGCCATCGGTGGTACAGCCGTTACATCCGCTAGCTCGTTATGTATCGATCCCGAACAGCTGAAGCAGGGTCTATATAGGCGTGGTGTTAAGCGTGGTTCGGGGCCGGGTCATCGTGATTCTATCGTGATTCCATCTCCGTCTGGTGCGCGCGTTTTACCAATGGCGCTCGTTCGCGTCTCCGTGCGCCACTAGAAATAGCTGGGTAGGTCCAAGAGCATTTAGCACCTATCCCGCATACTGGGTCCTAATTAAAAAGCTACTTGCTAACATAACATCACCTAAACCCAATTGAGCATCTCTGGAGAGACCTGAAAATGGCTGTCTATCAACGTTCACCATCCAACCTGACGGAACTGAAGAGGATCTGGAAGGAATAATAGCAGTGAATCCCCAAATCAAGGTGTGAAAAACCTGTTGCATCATTCCCAAGAAGACTCGTGGCTGTATTAGCTCAAATGGGTGCTTCTACTAAATACTGAGCAAAGGGTCTAAACACTTATTTATTTTGTACTTATATACTTATATATTTTATATTTCAGTTTTTCTAAATGTTGTTTTTTTTCTGTCAAGATGGGATGCTGAGTGTACATTAATGAGAAATAAAATGAACTACTTCCAGAAATACTGTCTTCACCCTCATCATCATGACAATTAAAAAAGCCACACAACACAGCAGTACCTGTTTCAAACATGAGTAACACAAGTGTCCACACACCCCATGCTGTGTCCATATGCTCAAGCCTTCCAGTCCTCATTGAGAGTGCTTATGCCAGAGCTGTAGGTGTTTTCTAAACTGCAGCCATACATAAACATATCACAGTTTCTCCAGTATGCTGGGCAATGTAAAAATCAGTGAGTTGATACAAAGTAAATATCTCGCTCAAGGAAGTAGAATTGGATTTTGAACTCTAACCAGCTCACCGGTGCTTACAGCATGAATGCTTTAGGGTAATAAAAATGATCCTAATAATTCTTAAGAAGCTGGTGCTTAGACTGTAAATACTTCTATACCTCCTATATAAGTGCATAAGATAGCCTGTGTAGCCAGGGTAAGTAATTCAATTAATGCCTGCACCGATGTACCCATGTTCTGGCTGAAAATGTTTACCCGCTGTAATCAAAAACAGAGTCTATACTGAGGAGGAGTGGATTCCCAAGATGAATAAAAAAAATCTATTTAAAGCACTGGAGCCAGTTTCATGGACAGAAATCGATCCGACTCAAATTTCTACAACTTAACCTTATACCGCAGGCAAGTCCACAGCACAAATCCAGTGATATGACTGCATTGATCTCTACAAGAAAAAAAAACAGAGAGCAAAGTTAAATATATATTTTGTGGCAATGCTTGTGTAAGAATGGGGCATCCTGGTGATCCAGCAAGACAATCCCCGGGCTCGCTAAATCCCCAGGAACCCCACCATTTAGAAACCGGAGCCCAAAAGTGCATAGATCCACAGACAGACGGCAAATTAGAAAAACATAGAACATTTATTAAAACATAAATGACTACACCGAAACGAAAACCCCAGTCCGGCGTCGCAGTAAGGAAGTTCTTTAGGTCCGTCGGGGATCCTGGGATCCGCACCTGGTGGAAGTCCTCGCAGCCGTGGAAAGCCAACCAGGCGCCGAGCCGCCGCGCAGGGTACCAGGCGTCCCAGGACGGAGCGGACCCAGAAGGGTGCCGGAGCACTGGGGTTCTGAAACACAGAAATCACAAAGTCCAGAGACGGCATAAGAGCCGCGAGGATAGAGACGGCATAGGAGCCGCGGCGAGGATGAGGCGGCATGGGAGCCGCGACGAGGAGGCGGCATGGGAGCCGCGAGGCCTTCAGCGGTACGGGAACCGCGAGTCCAGGAAAGGCGGACCGCCGGTCACCAGCCCCAGGCGAAGTGGAAACGGCGGTGATACCGGACAGTCCGGCCAGAGGGGCAACCCCCCGAAACCTACGTAGTGGACAGCATGGGAGCCGAGGATGACGCACAAAACGAAATACTGAACAAAACATCACACATAAATGTGGGAAATGGAGAATGACAGTAGAGGGACAATTTAAAACAAAACGTGTTGATGGTTAGGACTGAATAATGGTAACATATTCTTGGTTATAGTTGTACCTTATGAATCCATTATCTCTGTCATTACAATACTCTATTACTCTATTATTATACTCACAGAAATATAACCCATCCAGATAGAAATGTGAGATTGCTGCAAATCTCGGCATGCAGTTCTGCACATTTTTCCTCACAGATGTTTGGGTTTGGCCTGTAGATACTTCACACTAGGCTGCACATAGTCTGCTGAAGCTCTTGTCCTAGGTGGTCCCATAAATGCTTGACTGACTATAAATCTGGTGACCAGGCAGGCCGAGGAAGTATCTCTGTGTCCAATGATGCGCCCCCTCTCAGTGTCTGCCAACTGGGCAAAATGTCTTCAGGTTTGTGGTAGAGGCATGTCCAGCAGTCAACAGTCTCTCACCAAGAGGTATACTACCCAAAAGTAACCTCTGAGATTTTTTTTG
>JAUZSU010132140.1:0-16570 GCA_034780255.1 Parotocinclus maculicauda
TTGGAATAAGGCTGTAACGTAACAAAATGTGGAAAAAGTGAAGCGCTGTGAATACTTTCCGGATGCACTGTATATAACTGCACATGAGCTTAAATACAATCTAGTATGAAAGTTTTAGTAATATGTGTACTTAAGACAGTCAGTGACATTAAATAAAAAGACATTGAAAAACTACAATACTAGCATGAAAAGATGAATGTAAATAGTAAATGATTGGTTGCATACTAGGTCCATTGGTCTACATGTGATAGCTGGATACCTGCACAGTAAATATTGTGAAATTTGACAAGTTGCACAATAAGTATTAATAGGGTTAGGTATGCAGTGGGCAAATGCTTGGATACTGCAAGGCTTTGCAAACAATTGTCTAACACCTTAAACATTGAGGGGTCCATCAAAGTGTGAGTGTATGGAAGTATCAGTTGTCATAATGTCAAAGCTTGACATAAAGGGTATAGTTTCTCAAATGTACCTCTACAGAAGTGCACATCCTCTATGTGTACTTAAGGAGTCCCTCTCATAACTTTATATCAGTACACAGAGATATTTTAGCTTGCAACAGCACTAACCGCTTTGTGAGATTAATGGTAGTTGGCAGACCAACATCCTACTGCCACCAACTGTGCTGGCAGAAGCAACTGCTAAACTTAATATGGTCAGGCAGAAGTGACATATCCAGATGAAGTCCCTTAGTCCTTTAGAATATAATGTCCAAATTGTTTACAGTACCACTAATATATTGCTCCAAAATAGGAATTGCTACAGGCTATTATTCTGGCTAACATTTGAGAAAACATTTCTACATATAAAGGCATTAGACGCCAGTATATGCATTGCATTTGATTAAACTCTTGAGCTGAAGATACCTCTGATGAATTTAGTTTCTGTCAGGTAGGCAGTTGTGGCTAGTAAGCTCATTCATTTTTTAAAAATTATGTAACCTGCTAAAAAAAGTTGTTTACTTTTTATTTTTTTAAAGCGTGTGTATACTCAACCTGTGAGATCAGATGAGTTCTGTTAAATCCAGATTTTTATTCCTTGATCTCAGGAGAGAGCAGCATTAAGCTTCATAATATTTTTCTTAGCTCAACAGTAGCAATTTCTTCTGTGTGTTGCTTTTTGTTGTATTGTCTCTTTTATGGTTTGTCTTTTATGGTTTTCATTTCTTAGATATTATTTTATGAACGTGTTACTGTATATATTAAAAGATAAGACTAGCCAAGATATAAAATTCAAGTAAATGCAAGTATTGTTGATCTTTATTATAGTACATATAAATTTTATTACTGTAATATTACAGTAGTGCCAAACTGATTTCTAACAGAACAATAAAGGATAATCCGAGGAAGAACGGGTCATGCAGGAGTGAATAATATGGATATGACTGTACACAGAGCATGTTTGTGATTGTCCTATAATAAAGTAGACCCTGTGATACAACTAGGTAGTATTACTCTTATACACAAATTAAAAATTGTGAAGTGTAATTTAAGTTCTCTTTGTAGCAGATTAGGTGCAGTGGTATGCATTTATTCATAATTGCTGTATACTTGATTTATTAATCAAATCAAAATCCATGGTCATTAACTGGAGAACAGCAAGGCAGAATAACCAGCTCACACATATGTTGGATCTATTCTATTAGAGGCATACAACACTAGGCTTGTCAAACCTGAGACCCTCCTTGGTTTCCAAAAGCCCCCTGACAAATTTGATCTGGCGCCAGGCCTGGCTTGAGCTGAAATTAATACATTGTCCAATACCCTTGACAGATTCCAAGTAGTTTCATTTAAATAAGTTATAAAGTGAAAAACGGAAAATGGGAAGCAGCTGTAGTCCTTACCCTCAAATTAAAATATATAATTATCATATAAATACAACTACGTGCCATTTAATTACCATTCTCTCAACGTCTGTTTACTTTATTTACTGAGATCTTAAAAATTATATTAAAGATAATAGGAAATCTAAATCTGTTTTTATTTTCACTTTCAATACATTATTACATAAATTACATGAGATAATCAATACTTTATTATAAAATAAGCTTAATGTTTAGGATTTTGCTCAACTGTAGTTTAATGTAATTGTTTGAATCAATACAGTCTTGTCTTTATAGACCTAGTGGCATGTGTCAGTGGTGGGGTCTGGCAACCCTTAACTTATTTGTGTGTGTGTGTGTGTGTGTGTGTGTGTGTGTGTGTGTGTGTGTGTGTGTGTGTGTGTGTGTTCACTGCTCTAACTCAGTTGATGTGATTAGAGAGCTTTTTTTGTGTAGGTTTTTGTGTGTATGACTTTCCTAAGCTGTAAATGCCGTTCATAGGTTTTTGAGCCTGTCCTATTGTGAATAAGCCTCCTTTGTCTGTGAATGTATGTGCTTAAACCAAATTTTCTTTCACTTAGTGATTGAGTCAAGTAAGTCAATCAGTCCTGATTAAAGATATGAGTTATCTGGCTGTACCTGGCTAAACCTAATGAAAAATATTATACAAATTACGTATACAAAAGGCATTATCCCCCATGGATTATTGTTTAAATTTGATGGTTGTTTATGATTAGGTCATGTTTTCCTAAGGAGCAGTAATTTATCACTCACTCACCTTCCAAACCAACTTAATCTAATTCAGGGTCAGGGAATCCCGGGACTATCCAGCTGCACAGAGTGCAGGATGAGAACCGACCCTGGATCAAGTATTCATTATAAGGAGCATAACTTTTGCATGCCACAGTATGTGCAAAACCTAACCACTTTTAAGGTCTCACACAAACTCCAAAAATGCATTTTATAGGGTCCAGGTGCCAGGTGTTGGGACAGGTGTGAGGAAAGTAAAGTGGATTGGTATCCATTTTAAATGATAGAGGCCTAAACCCCTTCTAATGTGTCATGAATTGAAACATGGAAATTTCTGCATCTAAAAAATAGACATTTAACACATAGAGATGAATTAACTACATTTTGACAATGTAATAAGCATTAAGAAAACAACAGTTACAATTAACACGGATTAATTCACCAATTTATTGTTTCGTATAAAGTGTTGCTTTCAAGCTCTGTAACTAAAATCCATATCACCTTGAAGAATACTTTTTATGGATCCATGACACTTTGCTATATCAATATAACATTTGCTATATTTATTTCCATATTAATCCAGTATGCTAGATTTAACTGTGTTCTCTATTTTCATATAGAAAATAAGTAAAACAATTGTCATGAAGATTTTTTTACACAAGACTGTATATATGAAGCAACAGTTTACATTTCAAACACCTACTACTTAAATGGGTGTGGACTATTGGGTAGTATAAGATATGTATTGTTGTTTTTCATTTGCATACTTTTACAGAACAGAACAAAAGGTTGCTAGTGTTTAGTGAATTTATGTGCACCCACACATTATGTTCCCTTGCATCGCTACATTACCTAAATGGAAGTCTGCATGGTGAAGTGAAATGACGTGGAAGACTCAGTTAAAAGAGCATCTGCAGTTGCTTTAACATTTGATGACTGGTGATTACGACATACTACAATATAAAAAAGTCAGTACATAATGGCACAAAATGCACAAGCCAGAAACATGTAGGAAGGTAGCAGTGGATATAATCTAGGCCATATCTTGTAGTGCACATTTGAAGAAATGGTTTGATCTTAACAAGCATTCAGTACAGGGTACTTCACAGATCATATTTCAAACTTTTCCATCACTGCAGCATGGACTTCCAGCCCCTTGACAGGTTTACTGGGCCTGCCATCCCCTGTCTAAGTCTAAGTGGAGCCCTTGGAATCGCCCCCTCTTGTTTTAGAGAAAACCTGCACTGCAGTGGTGTACTGTAGTATATTGCATCAAATTGGGAAGCTTGTGTTGCATTATGAACTTACTCATAACACACAGAAGGGAAATATACTGAAAAATTAAGATACTTATTTCTTAGGCCTCAACACAACTGTTCTATACAACTATTCTTTCACTCATATAAATTATCATGCTATACTATTGAAGATGGATCAATGCTGCTTTTTATACTTGTGAATTTATCCGCTGGAAAATGTCACAGAGTGCGAGTTTGTTTGTTTGGTTTATTGCACATCATATCAGCACTCTATATTCATTAAATAAATTTAGGAACTCTGATTCACCTAATTTACACGTCTTTGGACTTCCAGAGGAAACTGGAGCAATTAGTGTAAACTCATGTGGACATGTAGACTCTACACAGAACGGATCCAGGTTGATACACCTGGGATTGAACCCAGGACCTTCTTGCTGTGAAGTAATTACTGCTGGGGTCATTGCACAGCTGCAGGGATCTTGAGAGTCCTGACCAGGACAATCCTAACACTCTTGCTCCCCCCACATTGCAGAGACATGCACTATGAAATGTGTCTCTAAACTGTTTCAGTCATGGATATAGCCACTGATACTGTAACAATATATATATATATATATATATATATTGGAAAAGGTCTGTCCTTTTCCAATCTAGTTTGTGTCAAACAAATGGTGATTACATCGAAGCAACATCAAGAGTGACTGGATTGAATGTGGAGAATGAGGTGAACAGGGTGTTGGAGTAATTGAAACATTCCATGTAATACAACCAAGAGGAAGAGAAACAAATTATCCTTTTGGGTGGGACAGCTTTGTGCCACAAGCAGTTACCACCATCGCCACACATCCCAACCATGGACTCCAGGTACTCTGGTTTTCTCCCACATTCCAAAGATATGCATTTGGTTATCTGGTTGCCTCACTTTAAGTGTTTTTGAGTAGTATCATTATCGAAATGATAATAATGCCTGTAACGAATAGGCATTGATGCTGCTTTTACTTTAAATGAATAAATAAATTCCTCAAAGTGTGGAAAACAGGACTTTCCAAATGCCAAAAAGCTACCATAGTAATAAATGAAATGTAGTCAAATTCATGGATGAGTGAAAATTCAAACACTTCAATTTGCATTCATTCAACTGCCATACATTTGTGGTGATTGAGCCACCAGTTCTGCAATTAAATAATATGTATGTTTAGGTGATGTAAATAAACAGTGAAGGAAAAACATTTAGGGGTGATACTGTAAGATGTATTTTCTTTTCATTGGGACAGGCTTAATAAGCTCTAGAGTATATGATCTGAAATGTTTTGCCCTTTCAGAGCTGCACTGGCGATAGCATCCCTCCTGTACAGGACTGCATCACAGAGAGTTAGACTGAAGAGTCATGACTATAATTGCAATAACAGTGAAAAGGGTCTCAGGAAAAAGAAAATAACACGATTTACAGCAAAACTGTACAGTACTACCAAACAAGATAACACTCGTTGATACTGTGAATTGATCTCATGCCCGGGAACCATGTTGCTGCTCTTCACTAATCCCTTCAGCAGATGAAGCCGATATGTTGTGAAATTTGCTGAATTCCTTCATCTGATAAATGCAACCCATATTTTATCTATCTATCCAATTACAAACCAGCTATATATAGTGTGTCTATCAGACACTTAATTATTCATGTAACATGAAACAAGATAACCTGATAGTAGCACATTGAGTCCCAAATGAAGAAAACTATGCTTTGTCTGCCCAACCAGTGATAACTTCTGGAGGTAAAGCAGACTAGACTTAGACTTAGACTTTTATTGTCACGTGTATTGTTGTACATGTACAACATACAGTGAAATTCTTTGTGCAAACCTCCAGCTGTGATATATACATGAGAGAAGAAGGAAATAAAATAATATAATAATAAAAATCTATAAACAGTTTGTAGCTAATTTATATATTTACAATGGATGTAGGTGATGTGAGTGTAAAGTGCGGTGGTGTTTTAAGGTTGTATGGGGTGGGAGTGATTTATTTGGGTGATTTATGGTCAAGACTACAGAATGTAAAAGAAACTGTCCATTAAAACATGCATTAAAAGACTAAACACCACAAGAATAAGAAAGTTTCTATTCCAAATCCATCATCAGACAGAAAACTGCTCTGAAATTACAAACAATAATCAATAATATGTCCATAATACCCCCTTTTGCAATACTATTAATTTGGTGCTAATGTATGCTATTATTACACACTTTTACACAAGTGCATTATCCTTTACATATGCAAATTGTATATGTTGAATCTATCTCATTTCTAACGTGCATATGAACTACTGTATCTTTCTTTTTTATGAAGTACTTTGCAAACATCTTAGACCACAACTAAAATTGTTGTTTTAGCAATGGTATAACAAAAACACATAATAGTTTGATGTCAATTAGAGACAAAGATTTCAAGCTTCAATTTGCCACTCCATAATACTATTTGCCACTGATTTTCATTGCAGTCTTTGTGAGCTTTGTATAGGCTTTTTTAGCCTTCTCATCCTGTTCCCCTTCCAAAAAGTGCATTCCTGATCAAACTTCTTCAAACTGTGGTAGGGTCAACTTGGAATCTTGATGAAGCTACCAAATGCTACTGTTGGAGTTGTGTTTTGTGTAAGGAGAAGTTACACTAAATACTTGCCACCGTAGCCTACAAAAACCTTTTTTCAGTTTTTTAAAACTGCAAATTTCAGTATTAAAACTGTAATAATGTAATAAGGAGAATAAGAAATAATTATATATGTTCATTATAGCATGTGCTAAAATAAAAAGTGCTATATCTAATCTAATAGTGGTCTAAGACTTTTCCACAGTACTGTATATCTGTGTTCCCTTTTAGGCCGTTCACTGAATTTCATAGTGTTAACCACACTGACAATAAGTTAATCTTGAATCTAATTCATTTTCATTGCAGGTGTTTGCTTCATGTTCAGTGAGCAAAAGAGTCCCTCATTGATTTCCAACCGATTATTTATTGAAGACTTTTTTAAAGCCAATTAATTCTTACCTAAGGTCTGGTAAGCTGGTGGCATTTATTCATATTATAACTATAATCTGTCTCAACAACTCACCTTAAAGAGCCGTAGGATGTTGGCCACCATGATGGAAACTGAACTAGCGGATGCACCGATCACCCCCACAATCTTGTCAGGCTTGGCAAATATGGGCGGTTCTCCACTGGCACAGCGGACATCTGAAGGATCTCGCTCGATGAGCGCCTGTACAAAGGTGAGCGACTGCTCTAGTGCATATGTGTCCCTTGAGCACGTATCTAGAATGCGAGCACCCAGAGTGATATTAGGCAGCAGCTCAGGGTCCTTGTTGATGAGATCAACGGCAAAGAGCATGGCCTCCAAGCGATGGATACCTTTCTCCTTCTTCAGTTCTCCACAAGGTGCTCCACGCTCCCCTCGTGAATGCACTGGAAAAAGCCCACCCAGGATGATGTCACCATCTATTCTGATGGAATGAGCATATTCTGGAGCTGGGGGTGCAAGTGGGTCCACAAGGCGCTGGGGTCCATGGATGACTGAGCATCTCACCACTGACAGCATAAAAAGGCAACTGTTCCACAAGTACTTCTCCATGGTGGTGCAAGGATAAGCTAGTAGTCAGGAGAAGGAATTAAAATTTTAATTCTGCAGGAGGTTAGGTGTGAAGCTGTTAGTGTAGCAGGTGGTCGTTAGGACACAAGTCACCAATACAGCTCAGGAGATTCCAAAGTATAGTGACCATTCTCTGGAGATTCCAGTACACAAGAATACTCATCTGCCTGTCAGTGCAGTAGGTGGGAGAGAAGAGGTGGTCGTTTGTTAGGCCATTATACTTTTGAAGATTTGCACTATGTATCATATGGTCCCACACAGACCCTGTGTAGGATGGTGAAGAGAAAAAAAAGAGCAATCAGTTGTGAAATGTGCATACATGCACATATGCATACACACAGCAGGGACTCTTGGATTGGGTATGCAATAATTGTTGAGCACTTACTGCAAAGCAGATTTGATAGCGATTGTGTATTAATGTGTAATGCAACTCAAGAGCCTTACGCTGAGCATAATGAATGCGATTTGGATGTAGAAGAGCGCATTATTTTCTATCATTTCACTTATTGTTCGCTCATATGTAGTTTATGGAATGACTTGTGTTAAATCACATTCATTACCTAATAATTATATCTCGTGTACTCCCTTGATCAATTTGCAAAGGCGCCAAGAAACGGCTGAAGAATCAGTTCGATGAAACGGACAAGTTAGACAATTAAGCTGACCCGAAACCTATTCGTTTGTAATAAAACTATTAATGAACGGGGGCAGTGGTGCAATATGTTAACGATGTGCGCGCAATTACAATCTCATACAAGACAGGTTCCCCTGCACGCGTCTTCTTCTGCTGGCATTATATCAGATGGTCAGGTTGGATTTTTCGTCAGATGTTTAAAAATGTTTATCTAACATTTGATCTTAACAAAAAAAACATTGTTGCGATATAAAACGAGCACCTGAGTAAGTACCAGTGGTGCATCAGCTGACAAGAGGCAACATCTGGGTCCGCGCACTCTATACATGCATCATGTTAGTGCAATTCGGAAGCAAAACACAGAATTTAAAAAATGCAGATAACATGCTGTTTTGCAACATTTCAAAAGCTTCGTCTATCAAACAAAAGCAATCACACAGAGGAATTACCTGGTGGTTGCAGAGCTCCTGTGTTCCTGGCTGCTGTTGCTGAGAAGAACACGCGGATCTCACGCTAAAACGCGTCAGCTCTCCCCACACAGCACAGCGGCGTCTCATACACACTCATCCTAAAAGTCCGATCTCCCATTCATCTCCCTTTATCTCCACCAAGTCCAACCATACCATCAGCAAGTCACTTCATAGATCTATGCATCGTTTATGCCCGCAAAAATAGTTTACCCACTTTCAATAGGATGCCTGAAGTCAGTATTAACAGGCAAGCACAGATATGCCACTAAAGTCACCGTTAGAATGTGAGATCAAGCCTAATTCGGGCGTTAATGATCTGACATGTCATAACGGCAATGCAATGCAATGCAGGTGCGAAGCTGAGAGCTGCAGCTTTGTGCACAAAGAATAGAAGCTGCAAATATCCTGGTGCGGGGAGAGGGGAAATTAATGTGTTTGCGCCATCTAGTGCTAGCTTAAGTGCGCGTCTGCGTATCGAAGTGTGTTTAGTTAAAAGGACAGACAACTGGTCAGCAGTTACATTTGCAGTAAGAACAGACCAAAATGTAATATTTTATTAACAAAAAACACACACACACACACGATTGTCTCACTGTGTGGCACAATGCTGTCGCATCACAGCGAGAAGCTCCTTGGTTCAATCCCGAGGTGGCATGCTCCGAGTCCTTTCTATGTGGAGTTTACATGTCGTCCCCGTGTCGCTGTGGGTTTCCTCTCACAGTCTGAAGACGTGCGTGTTAGGTTAATTTGTGTCTCTAAAGTTCCCCTAGTGTGCGAGAGTGTGTATGAGCGTGTGAGTGTGTTCGCCCCACGGATTGGCGCCCTGTGTTGCCAGCTAAACACCAGCCCCCCAGCGACCCTGTCCAGGATCAAGCAAGCAAAAAAGTGAATGAATGATTACATTAGCTAATGAAACCTAAACCTAACCTTAAAATCAGCGATACATTGGAGATATTTGACTTTTTTGCGTTTTTGCAGACATTTTTACAAGGCATCCAGTGAGCCAGTGAGGGGGAGCATTTAGTCCCCACAAGTATATATAAACATAACTCTCTCTCTCTCTCTCACACACACACACACACACACACACACACGTTTCTCTTCATGGACTGTCCACTGACATAATGATTACTTTAGCTTAGTTAATGCTGGCCCCGGCCCTAACCTTAATCTCAGTAAACTCTTCTTGCCCTTTTGTCAGATCTATTTCCTTGAGGGGACATTTGTTCCCCTGAATTGTATAATAACTCGACACCCCAACGCCAATACAGTGTGTCCACAGTGGAAATAGATCCTGAATAGGCTGTCTGTCCATAACAGGGCTTCACACACTCGCCTTTAGTATCTGCGTATGTTAGGTTATTAAGTTACACAAGGTTTGGAGTCAGAAACACTGGGCACAAGATGGAAACACACCTGTACACGGTGCC
This sequence comes from Parotocinclus maculicauda, assembly GCA_034780255.1. Lineage (NCBI taxonomy): Eukaryota > Metazoa > Chordata > Actinopteri > Siluriformes > Loricariidae > Parotocinclus > Parotocinclus maculicauda. The sequence goes on from JAUZSU010132140.1 coordinate 10,006, forward strand.
ATTAAATCACACACACACACACGCACGCACGCACACACACACACACACACACACACAGACACCCATTGCCATAAGTCTATTCCATAAACACTGGGCACGAGGTGAAAGCAGACCCTGCACATGATACATTGCTAGACATCACACAACCATTCATCTTCGTTATCCACTTCACACTGGTTGCATTTGGTCCAGAGACAGTGAGCACCAGCTGTCACACACTCATTTGTATATCCTCAGTGCTACTTTGCAAAACCTAAAACTCATACAAGACAAAAGGCAAGCAAAAAATGCCTACAAATCTAGACATTTCAATGACATTTTTAAAAACAAAAACAAAGAAACCCCAAATAACTAGCTTAGAGCTTTAAAAAAGCTAATAGCAATACAAGTGCTACTAACCTGTCCTTCTAAACTCTTTAACTGCAAACCAAAATGGACGACTACAATCACTGTATAGAGAACAGACAGCCAAAACAAAACAAATCAAACAAACAAAAAATGCAGAGATCAACCAACACACTAGTGCTGATACAGTGGTGTGAAAAAGTGTTTGCCCCCTTCCTCATTTCCTGTTTTTTTGCAGGTTTGTTACACTTGAGTGTTTTGGAAGATCAAACCAATTTAAATAATAGTCAAAAACAACACAAGTAAACACAAAATGCAATTTGTAAATGAAGGTTTTTATTATTAAGGGAGAAAAAAATCTAAACCTACATGGCCCTCTGTGAAAAACTGATTGCCCCCCTTTGTTAAAACATACTATACCTGTGGTTTATCACACGTGAGTACATTGCATATAGCAACACCCAGGCCTGATTATTGCCACACCTGTTCTCTATCAATGCATCACTTACATAGGACCTGCCTGACAAAGTGAAGTCCACCAAAAGATCCTTAAAAGCTACACATCATGCTGAGATCCAAAGAAATCCAGGAACAATTGAGAAAGAAAATAATTAAGATCTATCAGTCTGGAAAGGGTTATAAAGCCATTTCCAAAGCTTTGGGAATCCAGCGAACCAAAGTGAGAGCCATTATCCACAAATGGTGAACACATGGAACAGTGGTGAACCTTCCCAGGAGTGGCCGGCCACCCAAAATTACCACAAGACACTCATCCAAGAGGTCACAAAAGACACCACAACGTCCAAAGAACTGCAGGCCTTGCTTGCCTCAGTTAAGGTCAGTGTTCATGTCTCCACTATCAGAAATAGACAGACAGACACAGAGTTCCAAGAAGAAAACCACTGCTAAGCAAAAAGAATATTAAAGCTCGTCTCAATTTTTCCAAAACACATCTTGATGATTCCCAAGCCTTTTGGGAAAACATTCTCTGGACCGATGAGACAAAAGTTGAACTCTTTGGAAGGTGTGTCCCATTACATCTGGTGTAAAAGAAACACTGCATTTGAGAAAAAGAACATTATACCAACAGTAAAATATGATGGTGGTGGTGTAATGGTTCTGGGGCTAAATGTCAACGAAGTCAAATTAATGCATGAAAAGATGAGGAAAAAATACAAAAAGGTGAAACAAATGGAAATGAGAGGAAATCAATGCGAAAGAGAAATAAATAAATTGCAATTAAAGGAAAGAGTGGACAGACACCTTATCCACAAGTTTGACTTCACTGTTTTCTTGAGCTGATATTTAATATTTAATAATATTAAACACTGCGGAGAGCTGTCACTTGTTATTGAAGTTTTTTTTATTTATTTATTGTGGATGTTTGATTAAGATTTGATTGCTCCAGAACCTGATCTGAACTTTATTAAAGAAAACTTTGTGTGTGCGTGTAGCTGCTGGATTTGTGTGTTCTGGATGTTAGAGCTCTGGAGTTCTCGAACAGTCTGCTGGCTGCATCGACCCTCTTCCATTTCTCGTCTTTAGAGCTGGTGACCAAGGTCTCGGGTGAGAATCAAACTCTTGCACGCCTCTTCTGTCCTCAATCTGTTTGTGATTGTTAGGACGTTGCTCTGGTAACAAAGCTGACTAAATTGAGCCACTTTGTTAAATCTGTGACAAACTAATCCATGTATTCTAACCCTAAAAGGTCCACTGGGATCTAAAGCACTTCATTTAATAATAATAAATGAGCTCATTCTAAAAGCTGTGGCTATAACATTGGGTGTTAATAGCAGGTACAAACAGAGGTCTCGTTTTATTATTAATTAGTTACAGGTACAAACATGACCTCGTTTGTTTTGATACTTTTTTTTTTAATGTATTGTATAAGCAAACGTAACGTTCGATTTGAGTGGATTGTGATTATAACAGAATGAGTTGGGAAGCTTTAGCTTTTAAATGATTTTTATTCTTTTTATTCTTGGTTATTTCTATTTACACTAATTTGCTAGAAAATCATCTTTTTTTCCCTTTTTATACACTGTTAATACACTGGTAATATTCTTATTAAAATTGGCATTATGAAGAGCTAAAGGAAACGTCCAGCTGATCTATTCATGGTTGATTATTAAATGTAATCATTTGATGTGTTGAAATAATGACCTGTGTCTGTGCAGGGTATTAAATTAACTTTGAAATTGTATTATCAGAACAAATAAAGTTGTGTCAAATATAATGGTTGTGGGCTGGGTTATGTCGGTGAATGCTCCTAAATGTTGTTTCTAATTGATTTTTGGTTATTTATTAATTTGGTGTTTCTCAGGTCTGAAGTGGTCTGATCTAGAACGCTGTGTGAGCTGGATGGTTCCGTTCGCGATGGAGCTCCGTGAGATTGGAAGCTCTACGCTGAAGACGTTTAAAGGCATTTCAGAAGACGATTCTCACAACATCCAAACCCATGTTCCTTATCTGGAGTGGCTGGTAAGATTGTGCAGCACATTCCTCATGATCTCCACTGGTGTTCAACTCCGATTTATTTCTGTAGAGCATTTTATAGTGGAGCGTTCTCTCAAAAAGCAGCTGCTTAATTTTTATCTTCTAATATCCAAAATTGAGCAAACCTGCGGTGCCAGTGGCAAGAAAAATCCTTAAAGGAAGTAACTTTAGGATTACCAAGACTCTGAAGATCCAAACCTGCTTAGATGCATCCATCCATTATCTTCCACTTAATCCACACGGGGTCTCGGACCATCCAGTGCCCACCTGGCAACTCTGGGCGCGAGGACAGGAACAATCCATCGTAGGAAACAGTCACACACATGGCCACTTTAGAGACACCAATTAACCTAAAACATGTCGTTGGACTGAGTACTTCAGAGTACCTGGAGTAAACCCACGCAGACACAGGGAGAACATGCAGACTCCACACAGAAAGGACCCAGGCCGCTCCACCCTGGAAAAGAATCCAAGACCTTCTTGTTGAGGCAGCGGTGCTACCAACTGAGCAGAGTTAAAGTAGTCTGTAGTAAAAGTAAAAAAAACAGAAGCCTAGTAAATATTAACAGATAAATAAAATTGCATAAAACATTTGCATATTGGCCTTCTTTCCTCTGATTTGATTGGCTTATTTTCATCTGTTTATTCAAATCCTGTCCTTACACAGATGCAACTGAATGGGCTACAAAATAAAAGCTTGTCTTAACACCCAACTCTGGTGTCCTGGGTTCGAGTCCAGCAGGGCCTTCACATTCAGGCACTACTGACTGTCTGAGGGAGCATGGACTGATGGGTGATCATCCCTGGGCACTGTGATAGACTGGTGTCCAAAACCAAGAATACTTATTTATGCAACCACAAAAAATGGGTATAAAAGTGCAAGAAATTTGTTTTTTAATAATTTTGTTTGCTTATTAATACACGTTAATTCGTAGTATTTTTATTATAAACTGCTCAAAAAATATGAATAGAAAATATGACCAAACAGACTCTGCATCAAAACAAATCTATTCAAAATAAGTATAATTTGATGTCACTGAATGAAAACTAAACTTTCTCCCTTTGACCAAAAATAAAACTACATTTTATTAAAATGTTGACATGCAGCAACAAAATATAAAATCTGAACTCGGTCTCTCCTTTATTGTTCTGATGGCTTGCCATATTTTTGCTTAGTGTCACTGAAATCATGCAAATATTAAATAAGAAATCCAGTGATTGAATCCATCCGTTTCGGTTCAAAGTCTCGAGTTCGAGAGTCTCTTCTGACCTGTCGTCCTGTGCTTTTTTTTTTTTTTTTTAGGGGAGGGTCTACGCCTCCCAGCAGGTGGCTGTGGATTACAGTCGGAGTTCCTCGATACCTTTAGGAGTTCTGACTCCTCCACCCAGCAGTGAGAAACCTGAGGACTCGACCTCCTGACCCACTCCTGTATGACCTGAACATGACCCAGAGTAATTCTGAGCCCCCTGCACAAGCTTTAGAGTTTTAATTACAGAGTGTTTATTTTCCCTGGACGGAGAGCCTCTGACCACCTGCCTACCCCTCAGAGCGACCCTGTGCCCTGAATGCTGCTACCGGAGGTGGGACGGAACACGGGCGTAACGGACTAACGCCTCGCTGCTTTTTAAAGTTAGGAAGTCCTGACGGGACATGGATGGTCGTGTCGGGATGGAAGCTCTAAGGCTGGGACTCTGATTTAGATCCTCGGTGGCTTTGGTTTTTTATTTTTTTTAACCAAAACTTTTTTTTGTTTTAAGATGCATTTTTGTTTTTTAATGAGATGCTGCTATGTTTGTATTTTATATGATTAAATAAAAATGGAATCCAAGTTTGTTTTATTCCCTGGATTAAAGGAGCTGTTTGTAAATTAATTTATTCTCTAACTTTACTGGCATACGTCTTCGTCTTCTATTATTATTATTATTATGGATGCTCAGGTGGTGCAGTGCTCTACTTGTGTCCTGGGTTTGAATCCCAACAGTGCTTTCACATTCAGGCATAACTGTGAGTCTGAGGGAGCAAGCACTGGTGGGGTGATCATCACTGGTCACTGTGATGTACTTTTTAAAAGCCACATTCTGCAGCAGCGTTAAAACATGCAAGAAAAATATTTCAAATAATTGTAGTGATTTAAATCTTTTATGCTTCACATTTTTATTAGTAATCTTTTTATTATATTGATTAAATTGGTATTATATTGATTGTTTTTAGTTTTATTGGTAGCTTTAAAAAATAATTATCAGTAGTATTTTGTATTATAAACATTTAATTTTATTTGTATTTCAATATATTAGTTATATTTAGTTGTTATTAAAATATATGAATTACTTACATTTTATTATTTGTCAATTACATTTCCTTGGTTCTTTTGTTACCTATTTACATATTTATATTATTTACTTTTTAGTAGTATTTTTAATGAACATGTACTATAATTTTATATTATTTTAAATATATTTGCATTTTATTAGTAATATTTTATTTACTATTTATTGGTAGTACTTTTAATAATATAATGTTCTTATTAATCTAACATTCTTATAGTGTTTTTATTATATGAATTGTTAACATATATTTTATTAATAGTATTTATGCCAATATTATTTACATTTTATCAGTAGTACTTTTGTTATTTAATTTTTTGTTATATTAGTTATTTACATTTTTATTTGTATTATTGTATTTTATTAAATTTATTATGATTTATTTTATTAGTAGTAAATTATTATTTCCAATAATTATTAAGACTATTTATTACATCAGTATCAGTAATATGACAATATAACAGTAATTGATTATTATTATTATTAGTAGTAGTATTGATGTTGTTGTGGTTATGAATGTATGTATTAGTGTATGCATATGGATCAGTAGTGAATAAGAGCAGAGGTTTTCTTACAGACCCCCTGCAGCTGCTGCTCTCAAACACACTGCCTATTGTTCCTCTCTCACACACACACACACACACTGAGCTCAAGCAGCAGGTGCAGATTAAACACAGAGTTTGGTTCTGTATTTGACAGTGAACCCACTTTTCCTGAGATGTTTTAATCCTCACTTTAAGTGATTTATAATCGTTATTCCAGGCTATGTCTCTAACAGAAGGTGCACGAGCTCTCGAGTGTTTCCATCCATACACTCCACTGCTTTAATCCTACTAACCTGTTTGTTGGTGCTTCAGTCTATTGAGTCGTGTTTTAACTTCATAATGCCCCTTTATAAACCAGTACTGCCCCTTAATTACCATAAACCCTTCACATTCTCTATTGCTTCCCTTTGTAGCATGCACTACCTCTCTCTAGTGGTCTTCCCTACTGAAAAAAATTACCAAACCAGCATGATGCTTGACTTAGATCAGGTGTTTGTTGTGTTTTGAACATGTTTTTGCTGGGGATGCTGGTGACCAGCATGTGCTGGTCTTTGCTGGTTTTTGGATGGTCGTGACCACTACATGCTGGTCTTCAGTGGTTCTTGGATGGTTGTGATCAGTACATGTTGTTCTTTACTGGGGATGCTGGTGACTAGCACATGCTGGTTGAACAACAAAACCAGCAACATCATACTGGGAAACCAGCTTTGCCAGAAAGCAGTGTTAATTACGTTGACGATCTATTTTCATCATAGTTTTCGTCAACGAACCTTTTCCTCATGACGAAAACTAAACGATAACTAAACAAAAACTACTTACAACGATTAAAACTATGATGAAATTAATTGACACTT
>JAUZSU010132151.1:0-16567 GCA_034780255.1 Parotocinclus maculicauda
TCTTGTACAAAATCTCAAAACACGAATCTTGGTACAAGGGTTTTTGAGTCATAATGAAAATCTTAGGTCTAGCCAAGGTGTCTCTTGCCTAACACACCACACAACAATATGACTAAAGTTAGCATAATAAGTTGAAGCTATGTATTTTCTAATGTGTTAAAGTGAACAGGATGTTGTTAATCACATTAACCTTTGTATTATCAGCTCTGCACTGGTTACTTGATAGATAATTGTTAGCAAAAAACTTTCAGTAATGCAGAATGCTCTAAATGGCCTGGCCACCCAGTATCTGAGTGAACCGAGTGTTACAGCCACCCTCATTAGATATCACCACATATAATTATTTCTTACTATCTGTATTAGAACATAACCAGAAAATAAAGATGAATACTATATATAATAAATAAAGAATAAACAGTATTAAAATAGATCGATGGAGATATGTATAGATAGATAGACAGACAGACAGACAGATAGATAAAAGGCTATGATATGCAAGCGGTCACAAAAATTCAAACAAAGATCAGTTGAAAGAGTATTATGGAGTGGCAAAACCAGAAACTTAGAAAGTTCTGGGTCTAAGTCATCATCAATATATTATACATGCCATTCCTGAATGAAATCTAATCATAAACTTGTGCACAGCACTCTACTTAAGAGCCCAATGTGTTTTTAGTTACTAAAACGAAAAACGTTTCGGCAGTGGGAAGGCATTTTATATATGGAATAACCTCCCCATTGTTCAAATACCATCCCATTGTTTAAGACTAGAGTCTCTTTAGTCCGAGATGCGTGACTCTGGTCTTAGGGCTGGAGTCCAGGGTTATCTCTGGCCTAGTCTGTCATGTATTATGATGCAATAACTAGCCTGTTGTTGGGCTGGGTATGTGGGGTTGGTCCTGTAAGGTCTGGAGTTGTGCACCCTTACTTTAGACTAAGGGCAGAGCTGGTGGATCATTGTAAAAGATTGAGGTGATCTGCAGTTTTGGGTTGCTGTCTTCTTACAATTCACATAAAATCTCTCAGGTTTGTTGTTTTTGTGTGGAGGTGGTTTGCTGATATCTCATGGGATTCCCCTTGGATGTGCTACTTTCCAGCTTTATCTTTCCTCGCTATTATTACTCTCCATGTCTGGGTGGATCTCATCTCATCTTCATCCCTAAGACATTCCAGTATATAGAGTGGCTACACTAAATTCCCTGTTATGAACTGTGCCCTGTTCAGACCCCCAATGTTTGCATAACAGACCCCAAACCGGTGACACCGATCAGAATTAATTGGGATAAATCACACTTTTTCCTTTTAGAGGCACACATTGCTGCAACAGTGAACAAGGCAAAACCAAAATGATGTGGATCATTACCCTTAAGTGTTTCACATTAATGCAATACAAATACTATTCTTTCTATGTATTACCATAAAACCTTCAAACCAGCCACATCAGAGCTAGCTGAATTTATTTTCTTTTAGGTTTTAAAACCATAAGGCTCCAATAAGTCATAACGATTGCAGCATTTTCCTTCGTCTTAAAATATAACAAAAATGACCCTAAACACTTACGACATGCTGCGTTATAATTCTAAATCTTAAACTCTCACAACCGAGAAGTGGTGGCTTGGTGTGTAAGATTAGCTATTGCTTTCATTTTTGGAAGTACGCATGGGAAGTTCTGAGGGTGCAAGGCTGGCAGCAGGGGTGCGGCAGCCATGCCGTTTTCACATTATGACGGACTGTTACTCACAGAAATAGCACCCAGCTTCCTTTCCGGTGGAAAGCAACCCCAGGCCGTATGTTTAACATCTGAAACCTTCCTCTCTCCAGTGACGCCTTTGCATGTAACATTTACCATGAATACATAAGGTGTAATTTTACCCCCTTGACATATGGCAACAAGGGCATAGTAAAAACTGTTGTGGCACATCTCTCTTGACAACACAAGGCAGGCCGGTATGATTTTTGTTCCTGGTGAAATAAAACTAAAATAACCCAGAGGTTTCTGTCACTTCAAAGCCTAAATTGCAGCCCATTGGAATTGGTTAACCTCTTGTGGTCACTCTTATGTGCAGGGCTCAGTTAGGCTGCTGGTTTGTGGTGTACAGAGAAACACTGTTTTGCCTTTCCAGTCTGCCAACAGTGCAGGCTGTAGGTCGTTTGACAGTGACATAATTCATGTTTTGGTTCGGTACCCCAGATTCGAAATGTGTGCAGGATGTCAACTTTAATTCAAGCAGATTTAATTTGAGCCTGCACCCTATAGAAGCCAGATCCTTTTTTACACGATACTCTTATTATAACTAAAAGGCATTTGTTATTTTACGCTAGACTGTTTCACTGCCAATCTATGTGTAACTGTGTTAGATCTCCATCGTTCAGTCTTATTTTTCCTGACTAGGTTCAGTTCTTAGTGAATTTTGTTTAGAATAGGTCACCATGAATAGAATCCAGTGTAATGGTGTTGAGCCTGCATGACAAAACTGTGTTACTGTACCAAAACAGACTGCATACTCAAAAGTACTAAAAGCATTCACTAAAATATCTGCATAAAATTACCCATTTCAAAACATTACAAATAAAACTGATCTGTTTAATGCGATTCACAGCTATAAGAATTCATAGTTTAATCCAGTGACTCTCTAATGGTCAGTACCACCACAGATCAAGCACTATTCGGGTGGTGGATTGTTCTCAGCACTATAGTGACACTAGTGGTGGTGGTGTGTTGGTGTATTTAGCTGGTGGGGCTGGATCAGAAACAGCAGTGCTGCTGGAGTTTGTAAACACTGCGTTCACTAACTGTGCATTGCAGGAGACATCTAACGTATTGATCCAACATATAGAAGTAAAGTCAGAGACAGTAGCTCATCTGTTGCTGTACAGTTTGTGTTAGTCATCCTCTTATCCTTCATCAGTGCTCCCCGGATGACGCCGACAGAACTGATTCCCAAACTTTTTCTGCAGGGCCCCTTTCATAAGTAAGAATAGCCCAATCTCCAACACACAACACTCATGTATTTTGCTTCCAGTCTCCATCTAAATGTGTTATTTTTAAATTATAATTAAAACAAATCTGCAACTACTTATTAAAACAACGAACAAACTTATTAACATTACGAATCCCATTTACAATGGAATTACTACATGTGGCATGCATGCCTCACTTATTTGCTCCTCTTTAAAAAAAATGCTTCTCACCCACATCTTAGGAACCACTGGTCTGTTGCCTGGTCCCGGTGCCTGAACATTGCCCAAAACTCCAGCAGCCCCGCTGTATCTAATCCACATATACACGCAGAACACATTCTAATACACCACCACCACATCAGTTTCACTGCAGTGCTAAGAATGATCCATCATCAAACTAGTACATGATCTGTGGTAGTTCTGTGGAGGTCTTAACTATCTGGAATAGAGTAAATTGAACTACCAATGTATTACAGTCTGTAATTGTAGAAGTACAGCATTCATCTATATGGTAAGTGGAACTGCTAAAATAGACAGTGACAGTAGAAGCCAGGAGGAATAACAGACCTTACCTAGCACTAATACTAATACTTAATTAACATTTTCTGACTTGCCTGTTACATGAACAACTCTTATCTTGGAGAAGCATTTTGTGACTCGCCATTGCTTTTCAATTTATTCCTATATCACTTTCGAGACGTTGTCATTGTCGAAGTCCCTAAATGAAGAACCAGAATGAACGAGCAATTACTATCATAAGAAACAAACCCTGAATACATCAAACAGAGAAGCCATGTTTCTCTGGGTGAGACCAGACAGTTCTAAGTAGGATCAGTTCTAATAAGTCCTTGTCTTTGATATCTAGACATATAAGACAGAAATTGCACAATGTTGTCAGAATCTAAAGAAATTAAGTTTAGTCATTAACTGTTACAAGCACAGTGGCAAGTCTTGGAGAGAGGAAGTCCAATTTGTCCAGGCGAGATGTGACAGATGAGCAAGTGACCATCCTAGTGTGAAGTACCCTACAATTATGAGAAGACTGAACACAAATATGAGAGAATTTCTGTTCAGGTTGTGAAATTCATTCATCTTAAAACACCACCTATCAATTAGATTAGATAACAAAAGTTCAACTTCACTGCAATCTCATGCAACTCCATGTTATCTGCTAATCTATTCCTCTAGGGTGACCCAAACAATAACCAAATAAAAGGCAACCTTAGGAAACAGCATTACATTCCATCTGAATTACTCAAAAATGTTTCTCTGAATATTCTGTGATTGACCTAATCAGCATCAGTATTTAACAGAACTTAAACAGACGTAAAAAGCAAATGGCCTCATTATCAATTTACCATGTTGTAATATTTTACCATGTACATGTGGATTCAATCAAACACACGATGATGAGGGAAAGGGAACGTTCCTCTCATTACACCCTTTTCCAAATGCCAGTCCTTTTCTTTTTATTCTCTTTTTTATGAGAGAAGTCATATAGCCTAGGAAGCAAGCTGTATTTTATTGGCATTTTTTTATTTACACTGCTTACAAAAATTAGGGATTTTTCCACTATGGGATACTTCATTTTTTCATTTTGAAATATCCCCTAATTTTTGTGAGCAGTGTGTGTATATATAAAAAAAAATAGATATAAATTGTATAATAATAATTGAAATTATTTATATAATGATTATTAATATATATATAATATAAAACTCACGTCTTTGGAAAGGCAGAAGAAATGGAAGCACCAAGTACATGCAAGCTCCACATGTGACTTCAAAATCAAGTCTCTGAAGCTGTGAAACGTAATTTGTATGTGCGTGAACCTAGAACATTTACATTTTCTTTGGAAACCCACTCAATGTTTTTAAAGTGATACTACAAACCAAAATGCTCCATCATTACTGTTGTTTTGTAAAGATATATCTTATGTATCAGGGAAATTAGGTTAATTATGTTCATTTGCAAATTAGTCTTGAAACCATCATGAATTTGAGAAAACAATTAAATAAAATAAAATACCTATAAATTGTCTAAAAACATGATACACTTTTGTTACAAAGCCCAACTCTATGCTTTTCAGCAGTACTTGGTCTAAAAGTAAGATGGTTATACAGAAAAGAATACCCCTACTGCCAAGTAAGGTGAAGGATCTACGTTGTTCTCCTGAAAATCGTGTTGCACCACAAGGTTTTGTGGACTCCATAAGCATCTAGTGTTTAGGTCTGCCTGCCTCTGCTAAAAACTACAGCTAGACTGCTTGGAACTTCAAGTAGAAGAATGATCAAAACCATTTGAGTGCACAAAGAAACAGTTGCATGACCACAAAATAAAGCTCTTAGTATGGTCTTTCAAGTCCCCTGATTAAAACCACTTTAAATACTTTGAGGTCAGCTAAAGAGGACAGTCCACAAGAAAGGACATCCTATTTCCAATCTCATCAAACACTACAGGAGAAGACTCATGTACTGTATATAATTCCGAATCTGACTGTAAGATCTGAAACATGCGATGTGGAACAAATAGAGAGCATAAATGGAAAGGGTAATGTCTTGCCACTTATCCTGTTGTCGCATTAAGCGCAGGGTTTATGGTTTCACCGTTACCCATATTGCAAAAGGCCAAACATAAGAGAAGAATTAAAGCACGCTGACATTCTTGTTGTTCATCTGTAGCATCTCTAATCATTGTACTTTTGGCTAGCATACCGTTGATCTTGGAACATTTTGCTTCCTATAAAAAAAGATGAATGCTTCATAAGACAAACTTCTTAATTAGCATTGACCATTGATCCATGTTTCCACTAGTTTCTCATTCCTACAGCCCTGTGATACAAGCAAGTTTGGCCCGCAAGACAATGCTTTATGTAATTAATAAGTTACATTATTTTGCAGTTAGTGATTAAAAACAGCTTCAACTCACTGCACAACTAAAATCTGTCTGCCATCTGAGAAACAGTGGTGCACAATTTAATTGATGCTAACATTTTAGCTTTGCCAAGCATTTGATTTAGCAACAAATATTTATATTTACATTTACGGCATTTAGCAGATGCCCTTATCCAGAGCAACTTAAAGCTCGTACATTCTTACAATTTAAGCAATGGTGGGTTAAGGGTCTTACTTAAGGACCCAACTGTGGCAGCTTGGCAGAGGTGAGATTTGAACCTTGAATTATAAGATCCAGTACCTTAACCGCTAGGCTACTGCAGTCCCTGGCCTATACAGGCTGCTGTAACACCGATAAACGCAACGAACCACATCCTGCACCCCTTATAACCCTATAAACACAATTAAACAGAATTTTAATAATAAACATATGTAACATATAAACGATTAATTGAAGACATTACATCTATTACTGCATACAACTGCCTGCATACGCAATGTGTACACCAGAGTAGGGTCTGAACCGAAACGCTAGTTTTGTTAGAGCACTGATGTTTAGGTTATGCATGTGTGCTGTACTTCCCTGCATAGTATCCTGTCTACCATTACCAAGTGCTTTTACCTGTATTTACACTGGAACGTTCCTACGCGTTACTTATGAAATATCGTACACCTTAGTTAGAATTACATTATTATTCTCATGTTCGCACACAGCAGAAGCTACCACCGTCTCCATATGTTCAGATATAACAATCTGGGATATGAAGGACCAAATCTTTCAAACTGTGATGTGGTTTAAATGTCAAACGTATGTGGTTAAGTGAAGCCACTTCACAAAGAAAGGCACAAACTGAAAATTGAAGCAAATTCCATCAACATGAAACTGAATACCGTGCTGACAAAAACTCATCTGACCCATATCAAGCATGTTGCTAGCACATAAAACATTTATTGTATACCACAAGCAGCATGCCTGGTAGTGGTGTTAGAAACACTAGTTCAGATTGTTTCTTTGTTTGTTTGATGTCACATCAAAATGAATGGCTATTCATGACAAAAGAAAAATAACACTAAACAGTCACACTTGGGATAATTTAGAGAGACCAGTTAACCTCTTCGGAACGTACCTGAAGTAAACCAATGAAGACACAAAGGACATGCAAACTACATACAGAGTCAGGAACTGCTGTGCATCAACCACATCTACTGTGTTTGTAATTCATCTAATCTTAACTTAACCTTGCCAACTATGCTACAAGACACAGAACTTTGCCTCAGCTTGGATCTGTAAACTAGATTTTCCATTTGAAGTAAGAAGCGCACATGTTTATTGACAGCAGAGGATGATTTATGACTTAAATCTTCAATTCAAATGTTCCGAAATCTGACTTCTCGAATTATGAACGCTCAGCTTTTTAATGAAACACCGAAACGATAGCATAAATTATATTAATTAAGTTTGACAGGGTATCAGCCTTTCAAGTTTTAGTATACACATTTTGGTTCCCATTTTCACAGTTCGTAGAATCCCATGAGGAAAAATATACAGTATATAACAATGCAGTATTTCTGGGTATGGACAGAACATTGTTAAGCTACAGTTACACGCAAGTTAACATGTTCGGGTGGCAAAAGTTACATCTAGACAAATTAAGGGATGAACCTGTACAAAAGTTGAAAACCTAATGGTTCATCTAATAAAAAAAGCAATGAGGGTATTAAAATAAACAATGCTCTGAAACATGCATCACCAGGTCACTCAAATTTAAATTATATGTACAAACTCAAACCTGCAGAAACTGAACTGAAATATTGTTAATTTAATGGAATCTACATCAGCAGCTACTGTGTCTTGGAGGTAAGACCTAAATGCTCAAAATAGCAGTTCTTAAGGTCCTCTGTTTGAGCCCAGGTCTGGACTTGTAACATAAAGGCCAAATGGGGAACCAGGCTTTGTATTGTACTACTGTCCCATTTAGAGAGCACTTTCACCTGCACCCCACTGAACTCTGAAATAGGTTCCGGACTCCTTCTAGCCAGGTCAAAATGATAACCTGTACATTACATACTGTAAATGTTTACAAATCCCTTTATTGAGAATGATTTACAACTGATACAATATTATAAGCATTTGACTGGTTAAGGATTTTTCTCCCAACAGTGGCAGCTCGGCAGTGCGGCCACTTTAGCTGTCAATAGTCCAGTATCTTAACCACTGTGTACCAATCGCCACATCCTCAGGTTATTTATAATCTATGCACGTCTTGTGCAAAAACAAATACAAAAAAGTGTGAAATAGTTGAATGTTCCTCTAAAGGCTCATTTTCCAGGTCACACACCTCAAGCCATTCATTCCCCCTCTGCACTTAAAGTGAGGAGTGAGAATGAGTGGACAGCCAGAGATCAGCAGCTCATGAAGAAAGAGTGAGAAAGATTGTGGTTCAGTGGTAAAGGCTTTGACCCAACAGGCCTGCAGATGCGTTTCTGATACCTATGAGTAAATATTTGCCAGATTAGGAAAAGCATGACTCCTAAGTACAAAACACTAGAAGATTTAGGGTTGTTGGTTTTACTCAAGCCAAACAGGTAAACAACACAATGTAGTACAAGGACCACACAACATCTTACAATCCTTTAATAGTCGAGATCTGATCACTCTGTAATGCCTGTAAACACTCGTTATTTGAACACTAATTAATCATGAGGAAACAGATTAAATATATTGTCGTGATAGCAGTTTATGGCTTAGAGGCAATTTCCTGAGCACAGAATTAAAGAAAGGCTGGAAAAGTGTTGCCACATGTTTTGAAATGCTTGCATTCTCCTCTCGATTAACGTTCAGAAATGTTTTCTTCCTAATTTATTCCAGCAGAGTAATAGGCAAAAATGGGTAAATAATATAAGTAGATTAAGATGGACTACTGAAAGATTTCTTAATTTTTTGTTTGACGAATTCAAATATTATGCAAGTATTATAATAATTTGAATCAGCTCAGTGCAACTGTGTCTGAGAGACAAATGTAGCATTAAGTAATTATTTACCTTATTCTAGTGTCATGCAGGGGCACCCCTAGTCTGCTTACTGCTATGCCCAGTGTCTGTTCTGGACTATGTTCTGTCATGTGTTCCAGGTCTATTCCAGACATCTGGACCATGCTTTGCCTTCAACGCTCCAGAATCCGGCATCCTTCCTGCATTTTCATCCTCTTTGCTAACCCAGGAATCAGAAGACTCATCAGCAGACCAGGAATAATAAATGATAATGGAATGATGAGTTGATGTTGAAGTGAAAATTAGTGGTGGCTTAGTGGTAAAGGTCCAAAAGGTCCAGGGTTCAAATCCCACGTCTGCCACAGTTGGATCCCTGAGCAAGGCCCTTAACCCACAATTGCTTGGATTGTAAAACTATTAATTGTAAGACGCTCTGCTAAATGACATAAATGTAAAATGCAAATTAATTGTTGAATTGTTACACTTCGCAGTATGTAACTTCTCACAACTTTGCTACATATACAACACAACAGATCCACGAGCAAAGGCAGGGAGGGAGACTTTAAAAGCAGAAGTCCATCATTCACACAAAAGCTCGCTACATTACTGGCTAGTTCTAACTCTTAATGTGTTTAGAGACTTGTTTGTCCAAGTTACTACTCATGTATGACAATCCACACATTATTTGTAACTTTAGAACATTATAAGCTGTACAAATCATTTGTAAGTGTATGATCTGTTGTAAATAAAACTGAAGACTATGGCAATTTCACAGAATGTAATGGGGACATTAAATAGCACATACAAGTATACAAATTCTATTGTACAACCACACACAGCCAAGCTTCTAAACAATGTTACAGTAATGCACAATTCTACAGTTAACTGGCAATTATGTCTGAAAAACTATTGCTGCACCCTTTAAGGTGCTGTAGGTGTATAATGTAGAATTTTGAAGTAGGCTGTGGTTTGTGTGAGTTCCTAGCAACCGCAGAGCTTGCTTTCTTAGTAATGTTGATGTTACATAATCCAGTGTTTGCAGAGAAACCCTGTGGAATGGCCAGCCCTAAATCGCTGAGAAGGATGTCCTATGGCTCCGGAAAGCCCGGACTCTTCACTCCCATCTTTGTGCTGGGTCATACTGCCAACAGGAATGCCAAGGGTGAGAGGTTCAACCTGCATCACCAACGCACTCGCATAACACTCGCATAACAGCTGAACGACGAAACACTTCAACACTGCCACATTTCAGGACTCAAATGATTCAGTTTCGAAACATAAGACTGTCTACATGCCTAGCTTCTAATTACAATCAATAGTCCATGAGGTACAGCTACCTTATCCAATCCATGCCCAGTTACATTTACAGAATGACCGATCAGAGGCAGCTTGGCAGCACCAGGAGTTGAGCTTATGATTAGTAGTCCTGAGCTTTAAGCCAGCTTTAAAACGTACAACCCGTCACAAAATAATTATTTGGTCCTACATAACACGCTCACAGATGTCCAGATAAGTGTCACTATGATCAACAAACCCCCCACTAGTGCCAGCACCAATCCTTACCTCTCAGACACGGCTGAATGGTTTCCTCTTTGGGACAGGAAATGAGGTGAATAAACCCTCACTCAAGTCTTGAAGTGGCTGTTCGGTAATTAAAGCTCTGGACTATTGTTCAGGAGGTTGTGCGATCAAATCCTACCAAGCAACCACTGTGGGTGTCCCTTGTTGCCCTGGATACAAGTTTTTGTTCAACACTGTAAGCATATTGCTAGCTGCTAGAGTAAGATAACTCAAAGATGTCTTGAGAAAGTGTTTTAAGATAACGTTTTGCAAAAGCAACTTTCGATAAGAGCTTATCGAATACACAGCCAGGCTACGTTTGACAACCAATGAGTATCGTGTTTGTAGTGATTTCAGTAATTGTTGTTTCATGCATCTCATTATCACAAAGCATGTTAGAATAAAAAAAATACTCCAGTTGCTTAGGACATCCTTCCTTTTAATTTAACATAAGAAAACCCAAACCCATATTTTACACAACTGTACCACCACTAGCGCCTTCATATCAACTACTTTCAACTACAACAAATAACCCTGGCTTTACCAGCAGCTGTTCTGTAGAGCTTTATTTAGACTTGAGGTTACAGTAAAAAGAATAATTGGACCCAGTTAGGGCTTTAAATACTCCCCCTGAAACCTCAAATTTCCTCCAAGGAGGAGTTCTGGTGTCAGAGTAAGCTCTCTGTCACCAAATGCTGGATTTACTCATACTGAAACAAGTGAGCAAGAAGTGACTAAGAGCTGATGCAGGAGAAATCACCCCGCTTTGTCACTCGGTAGGGTTCAGAGCAATGCTAACAACCACCAAAGGTGATTACGTGAATGCCTTACGTCTTTAAGCCACTTTCTAAATGTAGGAAAGAACCTCAGTGTTTAAGAACATAGCATATGAAAAACAGTTACGCTTGGGTACAGTGTACACTCATGAAAGCTCTACAAATGCACTATGCCAGAAATGTACTGGTAATTTACCGGAAAGTGTGAATAAGCTCTGGCTAGTTCAGATTCCTTACTGGAACCTTACAGACTAAAACATTTGATCATGTTACCACTTTATGCACACTTCATTGGCTGCATCTTCAATTACTCACTGAAACATTATGACTAACCAATGAGTCGTAAATGGCTTTGCCCCACGGTATCTGAGTAATATTTTCTATTAAGAACTGTTGCCTCAGGAAGCAGTTCTTTAATCACAGAAGAAGCTGTGGAATAGCATTCGAATGAGTGTTCAGGACCCAGAAACAGACAATCTAGGCTAAAGACTAATGTACAATGTTTACTTTTGAGTCATAATTTATAATAGGAAATAAAAATCTATCTTTTAACTCCAGACATTGAGGTCACATAAAACTGGTAATATTTTTTTTTATTATTATTATTTCTTTGCATGTGTATCATTATTGCCATTAATATTATCTAAACCATACTTTGATGTATTGTTTACATTTTCTTTTCATGAATATTGATTTTCTTTGCATGAACCACATGCATGAGAAGAAACTACATTACGTACGGCCTGTGTTTGGCACCAATACTTTCAGAATTCTGCCACTGCTAGTAGGCGTTCCTAATGTATTCCAACTGCTGTGCTTTCTCTCACCTCTAGGACCTTTTATCCTTCACTTAGAGGCATCAGCACTTCCCACAGCAGTGAGTAATTCTACCAGGTTTTCCCAGAGGTGTGATCATCCCAAGCACTTCTGCAGTGACTTAAACCTGTTTGAGTTCTTCTGTTATGTTTGAATCGAGAAACTAAGACATAAATGGATATCTCCAACATCTTGTTTTGTTAAACACAGTACTGTGCCTTTATCTTATTAACTCATTATACTGTAGACTTAATACTATTATCCAGTGCCACAGACAGAAGGTCACCTCTGAGCTTGGGTCCTCTTAGGATTCCTTCCTTACCTTATCCACTGTTCGCTTTTGGCTTGCCAGATATGGATTTCTGTAACGCTGTTTGGTACAATGTCAACTGCCATCTCTGTTGTGAATTAATTGAACTAACACACCAGATTTGAAATTCAATGGAGAAAGACAAGCAATTGGACAGGTCAAGAATTAGAATAATTCCTGGCTAATAAACATGGCAATTCATCAATGCAAACCTAATGCAACAATGAACACAGGTTGAAGTGGAATGGTGGGAAATTTGTGCATAGATGCAACCAGGTAAATTATTATATAAAGGTTGCAAATTAAAAAGGCAAACTCATTTATGTCCTGGGTCTGAAGTGAACTATACAATTAACCATCCTGTGCAAGAAATCGGAGAAGTCATTAGACACTTATTTTTGTAACTGTATTCTGACCATTTCTGATCTGATTATTTTTTGCCACCAACTTCTAGCCTTTGTACTAATAACTACACTGCTCATGGAAAGTAGGGGATATTTCATGAATTTAACAAATTATTAATTTCTGTGCGCAGTATACTAGCAAAGGTTTTAATCTTATCACTCTTGGTCTCTTGAGCAAAGGGTTTAATCCAAAAGTCATTCATCGTGTCATCCACTTGGGTTGTGGGAGAGCCCGTGCCTAGCCAGCGACACCGGAAACAAGGTAGGAACAACCCTAAACAGGGTGCCAAAGCATCATAGGACATGTAAACACAGAAGCACCAGTTACCCTAAACACACGCCCTTGGATTGTTTTCATTTCTCAGTATTGGTGAGTTTAAGTCAGGCTACTTCCCTGTACAATTTGGCATCCCACAGGGCTCAATCTTGGGTCCTCTCCTTTTCATTAATTACTTGTTAGAGAAGGTGACAGACAGACTACCTCAAACTTTACTGTTAATATTCATCCCAAACTATCTGATCACTGAGTGTCTTTTTGACTTTAAGATATGGATGACTGTTTTTGCGTCTGCATCTTTTTCTCATTATCCTGGACATCCATCCATCCATCCATCCATCCATAATATTTACTCTATTAGGAGTTTGGGCAAAAACACATGCTACAATCTTAGAAATATATCCAGACTGCACCCCTATGCATCACAACCGGTAGCTGCAACTCTTTTTCATGCATTTATTACTTCAGGATTTTCTCCTCATTTAAAAAAGTATATGTTTTAGAACTGTGTTTCAACTTTAATTCATCTTAACTCACTTGGCACAAAATATTTCGGGTTTTTTTTATTTTTTATTTTATTCCTTTGCATTTCCGGTCATTTTGTGATTTTATATCTTTGTCAGCACCTCGGGTTCTTTAAAAATGTATTATAATTATTTGGAGGAAACTGGAATACTGGGAGAAAACTCACACAGACACGGAGAGAACATGCCAACACCACACATTCAAAGTCCAGCGTCTGGGTCGAGCTGGGAATCTTAGAGCTGTGAGGTGATAGTGTCATTTAACCTAAAAGGTTATATGGACTATTTGTAAGGGCATCTGTTAAACGACGAAGTCTAATTGAGAATAGCAGTCAACAATGATCTTGTCAATAAGTGTTTAGCAGCATGGTAAGAATTATTTTCCCTGAACCATTTTTGAAACTATATCTTCCATTACAAAAAAGCTCAAGTAATGCAATACAAGTTCCAGCTGTGTCCTTGTAGAGTATTTAGAATTGCACCTGAAGCAGTCCCCTTTCAGACACGAGGGACAAGAGGTTTGGAAAGGTTGTAATTACAATTTTACTCGAAAGCCGTCAGGATTTTTTCAAGATGTTTGAAGCCCTAGCTCAGCCCAGCTCACAAAGATCTGAAGAGTTTCCTCTAAATCAGCCCAACTATACTCCATCCAGCATTTATGTAAGACTTGGCCCCTGATGCAGCTCACCTTTGGGAGTGCTGAAAGCTTGTGTTGCACACGCGAACCGAGCTCACCCTTCCGTGTCATCTTCCTGTGGAGACCTGATGTCATTAATGATAAGACAGGACACAAGTATGGTCAAACACTTACTCCATCTGTCACAGTTTATCAACTCACCAGCTGTTCCTGGCTACTGGAACAACAGAGATTTGGCCTGCATCAGTTATCCCTCAATATTCATTTTAACATCAGGATACATATCATAATTTGAACACGCCTGTAAGACATTTAAACTTTGTCTCAATCTGCACACAGCTAGACCAGATGCCTGACAACGCTGGCTTTGCTCTGTACAGCAGCAACCTCGCCTAAAACTTGCGAAATTGGTGAAAACAGTCAATGTCGATTAAGTCTTCCATTTTGAGTGGTTAGAAATTTAAATAATATTTTTATATATACACAGACACATGAAGAATTGTACAGTGGGACATTGTTGGCAGTCCATATTATATGCCAGCTTGTTGGAGTTGGCTCCTAGCAGGCTGACTAACATGACAAGTATAAACAGCACAAATTAAAACAGTTACACCATCTAATCTAGACTCCAGACTCACTACCGTGGTGCCGCTTTTAACACTGGAACGATTTATGATTGGGTTGGGACGCGCTGTATAAAATTTCACCCTGGTGCATTTCTACTAATAACTTATAACCATGCTGAAATAAGAAGGACCACCCATTCAAAGGTCAATACAGCCAGGCAGTTGTAAAAATTTGTCAACGGTGCAGTTTCATGAGTGAAAGTCCACCCACGCCGAACTAAACAAAAACTGTATTCACTATGGAAGTCTGTTAATGTTAAACCACTTAAATTCCATTCAAATTAATGTAGATTTTGTTTAAAGAATTGTGCTGAATAAAATCTTTACTGCTTACAAAAATTAGGGGATATTTTGAAATGAAATATCCCATAATGAAAAATCCGATTATTTTCGTGAGCAGTGCAGTTTTCTGGCCCTCATTGTCTTCCAGAAAATTCACAGCCTAAAAGAAAAGATTGTCAGAGATCAGTTACATAAGTTTGTGAAGACCTCTTTATATCTGACTTTCAGATGCTTTCAAAGGCTACAAAAGGTTTAGGAGGGCACCAAGAGCAAGAGGGCAGCATAATCCAGCTAGACTGCACTCAAAAGGAGGTTGGGGCCTGGGAGCTTAAGTAAGTGATTTCACTGTAAATCTAAAACTTAAAATTTAAAGTAAAGGTCGAAGTCAGATTTATTTACATAGAACTTTTTACGATAGACCATGGTCTCAAAGCACCTTTACAAACGTCTAGGCTCAGAGCCCTAACTGAGCAAGCCTGGGCTGACAGTGAAAAGGAAAATCTTCCTAACTGATAAAAGGAAGAAACCTTGGGATAACCAATACAAACTTAGCCTTTTAGTCCATTTGTAGGTTTTCAATAAATGTTCACCGTTTGAGGTTTGTGCCGTCCAACTCCCTAAAAACTGTTAAAGCATTTTACAAACATCTGTTTTTACTAACCCCATTCCCAGACATTTTTTACAAAATTTGTATCATCATAGCACAGAAACTGCTCTGATTAAAATAACTAATGATCTTCTCCTTGCTGCTGACTCAGGACTTCTATCAATCCTGATTCTTCTTGATCTGAGCTCGGCATTTGATACCATCTCGCATCCCATCCTCATAAACCGACTAACCTCCATTGGCATTTCTGACACTCCTTTGGACTGGTTTAAATCTTATCTTTCCAACCGCACTCAGTTCATTCGCCTCAAGTCCTTCCGCTCCCAGTCTTCCCCCATCTTAACTGGTGTTCCCCAAGGTTCTGTGCTTGGACCCCTACTTTTCATTATCTATCTGCTTCCACTTGGTCACATCTTCCGGAAATTTGGTGTCAGTTTTCATTCCTATGCAGATGATACTCAACTTTACATTTCTACCAAACCGAATTCCACCCTATCTTCATCCACTCTCACTGATTGCCTCAATGAGCTCCAAAATTGGTTCTCAAACAATTTCCTTCAACTTAACAACAACAAGACTGAACTCCTTCTTGTTGGGACAAAAAACTCTATTTCTCGATCACAACATCATCTTTTTCAGTTTAACAATTCCACACTCTCGCCCTCGCCTCAGGTCAAAAATCTAGGCGTCATCCTCGACACCACACTATCTTTTTCTACCCACATTAACAACATAACCCGATCTGCATATTTTCATCTTCGCAATATTAACCGTCTCCGTCCTTCACTCACTCCCCATGCCACTGCTATCCTTGTCCATAGCCTAGTAACATCTAGGATCGACTACTGTAACTCCCTCCTGTTTGGCCTCCCCAATAAATCCCTCCATAAATTGCAAATGGT
>JAUZSU010132162.1:0-28591 GCA_034780255.1 Parotocinclus maculicauda
ATATTTTCTTATGTTTAAATGCTTTCTTTAATGTTTTTATGTTTATTTAACTCCATTTGTACTGTATTATAACTGTTATCATTAAAAAAATCTACCTATATAGCCCGTAACTTTCATATATTAGCAAGTCAATAGGGGCTGGGAACCAATTACTATTTCCTTTATTTCTTATGGGGAAAATTGTTGTCGGATAGCAAACGTTTCCGATAGCAACCAACTTTTCGGAACGGATTGTGGTCATTAACGGAGGTTCCACTGTAAGTCTATGATAGTTGATGAGTTCATTTAAAGTGTAAAATATTAATATTAATAATATTAATATTAATAATATTCCTACAGAAGTAAATCCAAATGGGGGTGGGATGGGACCCCAATGGAAATCACAGGGTAGGGTTCTGTACTAATATTCCAGAGGTTATATGTTGTAAATGTCAGCTTCAAGCTGTCGCTGTTTGTCCACTTAAATGAAGCACTATACGCTGAGCTGCTGAACTCAAGTGGAGTTTGTTCTGGATAAGTACAGCTGTTTAACCACAAATATCCTAAGATGAGAGAGACTAGAATATCTTGACATAATTGTATTTGTGAGGTTTTATCCACTTTTGCAACTGGGATCAAGTGGAATGTAAGTTACTTGAATAGACAAGTTTTTCTGCTATTCTTTGCATTCTTACCCCCATAACTATGCTGAATACAGAAAACCACATATTTTTGCAAAGTATTCCCAGCTGTGAATGAACAAGTTATGCAGATTTGGAGTATAATTTAGAAATAACACTTAATGTATGTATTTCTATATGCAGTATGTTTATTACGTGCCCCAACAACTGCCCTTATATTATAGGTTAAATTTGAGTCGATCGGTTTTTCTTTATTTTTTAAGTACAAAGGAAAGTATAAAAACTATGATCTGTATTAAAAGCTCATGCATTACAGACGTGACAGACAGAGATTTGGTTGAAAAATGCAGGAGTATCACTTTAATCCTTTTTAATCTCCCCAGTGTTTGATAAGTTAAAGGAGAACTTTAGTCTAGCATGTGTAATCTCTTATCTGTTGATCTAATGATGTTGAAGAAAACAAACAGTTCGTATTACAGTAACAGAGAATGATGTCTGGCTTTCAGAGCCACTTAAGCTGCTGAAATGATCATAGGCTTGGAATGTAAACAATTCAAACATTATTATGAGTGGTTTTATTGAGATGGTGGGTATAAGTGAATGAAACATAATGTGGTTTTGAGGATCATTTTCTTTGTCGATTTACTAAGAGCACACTTCATTTCAAAAGTCAGAACAGGCAGTAGTTCTTAATAGAATTCCTTGTATGTATGTAAGTGGTGTACTCTTTACCTCTTTAGAGTGATTTGTGGTGTATTTTGTTATTATCTGAGGAGTGAAGTGTCTGTACATGTTCTGTCTGATGCTCACAAGCCTGTTGTCATAAACAAATGAAAAAGTTTTATGAACTGGCACATATAAGTGCACTTTAGATATCGATTTGCATCCTGCAAGTACAGGTAAACTTTATATTTGTTTTCATGATTGTGGCCCTGATGCATGATACTCATGTTCCTTCAAATTTTGTATCACTTTTTATGAAGGGTATACACCACTTGGAAATATATTAGTGTATATTTAAATATATTCTACAGTAAAAAAAAAAAGATTCAGATTCATTACTACGCTAACACTTGCTGTAAAAAAAGCCATACAGTTATTATCCAAAAAAGTACAATCTGTGGTTTAGGTGCTTTACTAATGGAGGGCTGTGTACATTCAGCCATGGTTTATCTTTCTCTAAGTATATGGCTAAACACACTTGCTCTACAATGAGGGTTTGTATAGTATGCATAGACTGCACATATTGAAACCTGTGGAGAACAGAGGCCACAAGGGCAGCTTATGTGAGCAACGTTGTGAAGTTGTTTGTTGCACTGTTATGACTTGTTGGTGTTGCTGTGTATTTAGCACGTGTATTTGCACCATTGTGCATTAATTTACTCAAAACCTGTTTCTACTGCACTTTTCTCCATTTAAATGTATTGGAATTGTTGAATTCTCCCTCTTTCTGTACATTCAAAGTTTAAAGTAAACGATGATGATAAAGTAATGATAAAATGCACTATTTTATCATTTATATGTGTTTGTACTCAGTCCCCAGTATTTATAGTAATTTGTATGAGATTGTTTAATATCTGAAAAAGCAACTGTCATTCCACATAAGGTGTTACTGTCAAATGATAATTATTTGTCATGATACCTTTATCCATAGCAAGCCAAAACTAACTGAAGAGCTTGATATATGTATATTTTGGCATACTGCATATAATGATCCGACAATATATTTCAGCATTGTATTTTTAAAAGGCGTTGTCTTTTGTTATTTCATGATGTTCATCAGCTTTTGCAATGCAACTGAATCTGACTCTGTGACAGATGTGTTAATGAACTTTTAAACAAAAAAATAAATATGCATTCTAGTGAGATGTGTTATCATATAAAGTGTTCACTGTATGACGGCTAAATGATTACATTATTTATATTCCAAGTGTTTATAAAGATTTTATTTTTTGTTTCATTAAAAATGTATATAAATATATAAAAAATATTTCTGGAACCTGCCATGCTGCTGGCCTCTGAAGCAATGGAAGCAATGTTCTGTGGAATGATGAATCAAGCACCACCATCTGTCAGTCAGATGGACAAATTTGGATTTGGCACGTCTGGAAAACTGTACCTGCACATATGAATGGTGCCAACTGTGGAGGAATAATAATGGTCTAGGGATTTTTTGTGGTATGGGTTGGGCTTTTTAGTTGCAGTGAAAATAACTCTTAATGCTCCAGCATACAGTAGCTTTCTAAAGAATTATTTCTTTAAAACTTTGTGACAACAGTTTGGTAAAAACCCTTTATAATGTTTCTGTGCACAAACTGACATCCGACAACAGGTCATGTTGTAAAGAATAAGACCTCAAAAATACACAATATTATGTTTCACAATCTTCTCAAAAGATTAAGTGTGATGTCCAGGTGCCCACATACTTTTGGTTATGTTGCTTAAATAACAGCTCATCACATTTCAGCCTTTGGTGCAAGACACCTACTATCTACTGGACACAATATGAGTTAGAAAAGACATAGGGTCTACAAAGGGAAAAAGTTCATGAGTGAGAGAGACTGTGTATGTTTGTATTTAAATTCAAACTGACCCTAAGCCAGCTACAGTGAAACCATAGCTTGTAAATCGAGCATTCAAATTGCTCTCCTGTTAGATCATCAAAGGTCTTCACAACGAATTAAACAAAAACAAATTACATTTTTATCTAGCTGGGTCATGAAAGAATGAGGGATATTTGCAGATCAACCTGGGAGGGCCATTGATCCATGAGTAAGATTAAATACTGAAGACATTGCACGCATTGCTATGACTTCATCACAAACACACTTTCCTTTTTTTATATTAACAAGAACATAAAAATAGCAAACATATGAATCTATAATATATATAATACAACCACAGAACACTACAAACATTCATAGTAATGCTAAACTACAAATTAGCAGTCATTTTATATTTTGGCATTCATTTTCACCACATTGATGCACAACTGATGCTTTTGCAATCCAAACGTTTTGTGTTTTTTGCCTAGAGGCAGGTCATTTACAAGGGCCACCAATCCCCCTGTCACTACAGTCGGTTGGCACTCTTATCTTGGAAACATAATTTCACCCCATTTCCTTTGTCTTGAGTAAGACCTCACATCCTACTGGCGCCGGACACATACTGTCACAGTATTAAGCCAGAAAATTACTCCAAGGTCAATTTAGACATTAAATAGGAATACAGGAATATCGGAAATGCCATTGAGTGGCGCTCCAAATAACCTTATTTTCCTGCAGTCTGTGCTCAATCTAGTTCCATTCACTATTTATGATAATTCGGTCTACATAACAAAACCTTTACATTGTAGAAGGCAATTAGGAAAACTTAGAACTGGCAGCAAAATAATGAGTGTTAAATGGTTTTATTTCCAGCTACACCTCTACCTCAGGAATTTTTGGCTTTATTCTGTAGAATGAATTAATGCACGATGCAGATACATCTCTCTCGAAAAAACGTTCTAATACCCTGTTTGGCCACTTATAGCATGATGAGATAGGAGATAGGATAATGGAGGTATACAGGTTTCGTATAGTATCATTTATGGTATCCTAGAGATACTGGCAACTGGTTCCATAAAAGCTTGATTGGTGATACGTCTGGTGGCTGGGAAGGCCTAGAATGTGTTCAAATCTGGCAGAGGCAGTCCTGGAACACCTTTTGTGTTTGGGCAAGCGTTGTCCTGCTGAAAAAAGGCAGCTAGAAACCCTGCCATGAGAGACAACGCATGTGGCCGCAGAATCCCTGTATACTTTTCTGATCTGTTAGTTTCCCTAATATAACATTTAGCGGTGACCAATTGGCGTATGTGATGGTTCTTCGGATGATCATACCAGCAGTTGGGGCAGTGTGTCGCTCCACTGCAAATGCAGGATTGAAGCACTTACCACAAAGACTCCATACTCAAGATCACCTGTCGCCAGATTGCAGACAAAACCTGGATTCCATGTGGCTGCATTATTTTTTTGTAAATAAGTGTCATTTTACTGGGTCAGCCGTAACATAGAGATTCTTATATTTCTCCAAAGGAGCTGCAAAAATATTGTTTTATTTCGTAAACTGTACGCATTGATATAAAAAACTTTGTACAATTTACTGCCAGGAATCTATTGAAGTTTGAAATGTCAGACGTTCCCAATATACTGATTGACAGTTGATTATGAGTTTCTGCTTCTTTGAAAGCTTGGCTAATCATAATAACAGAAGACATGCGCCGTGGTGGAGCAATTGAAAGGCACACTGTCCAAATAAACTGCAAGATGTTTCTCTGTGAAGAAACAAACAGCAAATTCCATTCACTGTTAGAGAACTAAGTTAGGCAAAAACATTTGTGATAGTGTAATTAGATATTTGATCAGTTGTCTTCTGAAATATTGATTTTCACCAAGATTAATGAAAAATATGCAAGGTTTGCTAAACATTTTATTACCACAATTTAATATTTGTTTGTTTATTTAACATGCGCTGTCAGCATCAGTGGCCATTTTCGAGAAACACACAAGGATAGATTTATACACAAGGTTATCTCAATTCTAGTCATACTCAAGTCAATGCCAATGTAGCATAACTGATAACCTAACGCGCATGTCTTTGAGCTGTGAGAGGAAACCTAAGTACCTGGAGTAAATCCACACAGACACGGGGCGGACATGCAGACTCCACACAGAGAGGACCCAGGCCACTCCACCCTGGGATTAAACCTAGGACATCCTGTGAAGTCTTAAAGCAATAATCTGTGATCAGTTTAAATGTCAGCTCTGCCAGGCTAAAAGTGTAAATATTCAGTGTTGTGCAACAGTTTTAAACAGTGTTTAAGTTTTAGTGGTCACTGCACTTCATAATTGTTCTGCACTCAGTTTCTGTGACCAAACAATGCATTTCTTATACTCAGCATTGCATGTTTGTTTGTACTTTTGAAAAAGTGCTTAGTTAGCACATTCAAAATCAATTGTCTGATGCAAAATTTCGGTTTGGGAGAGATCTTGCTCATGCAAGATAATCACCTTGTATCCTGCTGCTGATTCACTATTTTAAGGTTAAACAGGCACAATCCACCAAAGGTTTACATTTTAAAATGCTTTTGTTTTAGTTAATTAGTTTTACATCAATCTGCACGTTGTAATTTTTAGTAACAAATTTTATTTGTTTGATCATGCACTAATCCAAACATTTGGAAAGTGCCACATGCCCTAACATACTAAGGTCTACATTCTTTAACAACACAGATTTTTAACGCAATGTGTGAATATGTCAAATGTGTTGTTTCCTACACTGATGCAGAACACTTAAAATATGTTCACAGTATAATGAGCATGCACTTTCCTGGAAGATTTGTTTAGTGGCAGAACGTGCAGATGAAATTCAACTGCCTTATCAATAGCCAATTATTTTCATTTTCAAACATACTTATTCCAATTCAGAGTGGTTTGGGAGCCAGAGCCTAGTCAGCAGCAAAGGACACAAGGTGAGAACCATCCCTAGAAAGGGATACATAGACAGAAATCATACGTACCTACGCACTCATTTACTCATAACTGAACACTTTTGAGAGAGAAATTCACCAAACGTGTGTGTGGAATAGGGAAGAAACTCGAGGACTCAGAGGACATCCAGGCAATCTCTACACAGATGGAGTCTGCACCAGAATTGAACTGGAGGTCTCTGGAGGTGTGAAGTGACAGCAATAATCACTTGTGCTGCTGTACTGCCTGGTGTGCGATAAGTAATGTTTAATTTTCATTTATGCAAAGATCCTCCCTATTTCTGTCAAGAGGTCACTGTGACTGCAGACCAACTTAGCCATTTGAAGACCAACATGTAGCCACATGGGACCTGCTATAAAACCAATGCTTTAAGCATCTTTCAACACAGTATCAAGTTAAATGGCCTAAATGAAATATTGTTAAATGTTTAAATAAAAGCATGTTTTGGTGAAACGATTAGTGTATGGCATTATAGTCCCCTCAGAGTGGCTTTAACAAGTCTCAAAGGAAACCACACTAAAACATCACGCCATAGCTCAGATTGGAACAATTTATAATTTGTAGAAGTTCAGTAACAGCCTATGACAATGGTTTTATTTTCTGGTTTAATGTGGTATACAATTTCGAATAAAGGTCTGGTGTTAACCTTTTTCCACCTAATTTTCCTAAATGCAGGTTCCCTTTAGATTATATGTTAGTAGTTTTAATCAGATATAAGAGAATCAGTGAATGTCGATGAACTGGCTGTGAATAAGTTAAATAAAACAGTGTAAAAAATAGACTTCAAAATATCTGTATTTGAAAGTCACTCAGAAGAATTAACATGTGCCCCAGCAACTTTCTCTTTGTAGTGCACAGACACATATATAAACGAATAACTATTCTAACTATTGTAATAACTATTATTCTTTCCTACACTGTAGAATGAAATGTTTTATACGTTGTGACTGAGAAGTGTATAAACTGTCATTGTTATGTTTTACATAATCTGGGTGATTTGGGTTATATCGTTAAAAGAGAAGAGAGAAAAACAAACGCAAGGAAATCAACTAGCCTTTTAAATTGCATTGTTACAATGATGTGAAAGAATGATGTGTATTTGAGCGTCAGTTTGGTTTATGGATTTTGGTTTAATACAGCTGGAACATGTTTAACCTGCAAACGATCTGCATGGATGACCACAGTTGACATTTGACAAGTTCTTTAATACCCACAGTGAATGTACCGATCAAATAGTGTTACAAAATATCCACAAATCAAATAAAGGTATGACTAGCGTAAAGTATAATGAATTTTGTAAATATGATGCATTTGTAAATTAAAATATAACAAATAGAGGTAATAGAGGATGTATCCATGTAAACCATCGTCAGGACGGGTTGGGATAGGGATGTGCGCGCCCTCTAACGCCCCCCGTCCGTAACCCCACTTCCCCTCCCTGTGCGGGAAGGAGGCGCCAGGGGAGCCCTGGCAAAACCCCCGGCATTCACACTGGCTTTTTTTGCGTTACATCACCAACGGCAGGCATAAATCGGACGAGCCATGGTGCGTCTCAGTTGGGCGCGTACCGACAGGACGCGAAGAAGCACCATGCGGAGCGCGGGCAGTGCGGGGAAACGGGCACGCAGCAGCCAGGAGGCGAGCGCGGCGCGCAACCGAGCCATGCGCTTATCAAAGCACCGGTGCCTGGCATGACCTTCAAGTAGACGACTTCTATCTACTGCTGCCAAATCGACTTATTGTGGAGTGTGCAGTCTGCACTTCGGAAGCTTTGGACGTCGGCGCACAGGATTTACCCGTGACTTTAAAGCGCGTTCGCTATGGACCCCAATATGGATAACGCCCCCCATTTTCTGGCCATGTGCTTGCTGTTTTTCGCGCTCGGCTTTCGGATAGAAGGCGGCTCGAGTCAGCACATCAGCCACTACCTGCAGCGTCCTGTCCCGAGCGACATTTTGCCTTTAGTGCCACTCAAAGAGGACCCCGATCCCGTACTCGATCCCAAAGAGCGCGACCTGAACGAGACGGAGCTGCGCGGCATGCTCGGTGCCGACTTCGACGCGCGCTTCATGTCTGTGGCTTCACCCGAGGACAAAAAAGAGGACCTGGAGCAGATGTTGCAGCGTCCTACCGGTCCCATGCCTAAAGAGATCCGCGCTTTAGACTTCGACACGGCGCACGATCCTAAGAAACAGAACAAAAAGCTGCGCAGGCGCCTGCAGCTGTGGCTGTGGGCGTACGGCTTTTGCCCGGTGGTGTACACTTGGCAGGACTTGGGCAGCCGCTTCTGGCCGCGCTACATCAAAGTGGGTAGCTGTTTGAGCAAGCGCTCGTGCTCAGTACCCGAGGGCATGGTGTGCAAACCGGCCGATTCCAAGAACTACACGCTGCTGCGCTGGTACTGCATATCCAAGCGCGGCGTACTCAAATGCTCCTGGATCCCCATACAGTACCCCGTTATATCAGAGTGCAAGTGCTCCTGTCCGAACTGAACACCCATACACTCACATAAACACACACACCCTCATGCCCTCACATGCACTGCTCCAAGTGTAGGAATGTTTCTGCGATGTATATGTGGTGTTATTTTTATTATTTGTTTTCCTAGAGGTCAGTATTTACCTATATCCAGCGTCTACTGTATTTTTCGAGCATACTCTGGGTTAATGTATTTATGTTTCGCGCACTGCGAAGAAAAACATTTTAAAGGACACTTTTATTGAAGGAATTATAAGTTTTTTTCCATTATTCGGAAAAAATATATGTTTTTATAGACCTCAGATAATGTATGACTTATGATGTAATTTTGCAGCTTGGTGTGCTGTGAATGGAGTAAACATGAGTGTGTAAATTAAGAGATATTTATTCTTATTTACATGTAGTCCAAAGTCATTTGAAATAAAACCACTTAAACAGCATTACTGTTTTCCACCTTTATTTTGTAATAATTCTGTGCTGCGGGTATGTGACATACCCTGTTACCCTTTTTTAATACTATCTGCAAATTTGAAGTGTCAAAACTGTGCAAGTGACATATGCCTAGGTGTTAGGCACAGTGCTTACCTCTAAGAAGGAGTGGATCATTAACTTCAGGGTTTTTTTTCCACAGACGCCATCCATCCTCAGGCAGTCTGAAGGGTCTTTGTAAAAGGATTAAAAGTTAAAGACCTTCATTTTCAGATTCTTTCATTTAATCTGTGTGGCGCCTGAAACATAGTGGATGGATGATCACATGTAAAAACATTCTCGCTCTGTCTGCAGCCTAAAGTCTCCTGGCAAGAAAAGAACAACTTGACCCTGGTGAAGAATGAAGACGCTGAAATAGCATTCTCTTTCGATTAACTTTAAAGCTCTTTATGTGACAAACTGTCATAGGACTGCCATGATTGTTTTAAATTAGAATAATTTGAAATAAGTATCAAAGCCATTTAAAACTTTTAAGTCACATTAGTGCTATATGAAGCCTCTTTTTCCTATGCATACATTTTGAGAAGTAATGAAACTGTGCTGTTGACTGATTTGTTGTAAGTTTGACATGTTGATAGTCGTCTGAGAGGGCAGTCATAACATGCTTTGGACTACGTTACACAGCCTACTGCACTGTGGGTGTTTGTCAGTTTTCAAAACAGACATTAAATTTACCCCATGTAGAGTAAAAAACACTAGGCCTCTTTGTGTATATAATGCCAAACCAAAAAAGACTAGACTCATGGATTATAAAAACATTTAGCTGGTTCTGGTACCATAAACAATGCATTAAAATAAAATATTATTTGATCTCTTTTTTAAATGTAGCCTAATATCTTGAGACATTCTCTTACTTATTCCTGGTTATTGGCTCAAAAATGTTTCTTTCCTTTTTACTGACCCAATAAGCCCAGAAGGCTTCAGACATTGCTGCTTAAAATAGAGAAACACTGTTTAACAAGTGCCTTCCAGTACAATCACAGCCCCTTTTCCCTTGCTTATCATTAACACACTATTATTGATTCATCATTTGCAATATACACTGTTACACATTAGCAGGCGGCATTAAGGATTTGTTTGAACAAAGGAATCATTAAGTTCTGCAGCCATAAGCTAAATGCTGATAGCTTCTTAGAAATGGTGTCTCCTTCAAATTTCAGGCCATCCATTCCGAGTAATATAAGAGAAAGCTCTGTATCATTAAACCACAGCATGCCACCCAGGCACTGGCATCTGTCCGGAATCACTAACAATCAGGTGTCAGACACAGCACTGCAACTGTGAGGAGGGCTTGCCTGGCCACCCACAATTTCACTTTCACCATGCCAGAAGGGTAAAAATCACTGCTTTTAAACTTTCACACTGGCTTTTTCCAGCCACGCCTTGGCAACAAAATGGATTCTTATTGCTGGTGTTTGTTGCTTGGTAACTAGACCAACTATCTTTCCACAGGAACGTGGGGTACCAGTTGTGTGCCTGTACGAAAACAGAGAAACACATGCTTATGCCTCACATTGTTTTGTGATCAACACTTCCACTCTCACTGCTGTTTTCTTTGCCAGATCTTAACAGAACCCAAATGATTTGAGGTCTGAAAAATTCCTTATGCTTGCAAATGTGGGGACATTTGAAGATATGCACTGCACTGACCATTAAGGAGTATCTTTTGCAGCATTAGGGTGACATGTCAAAATCCATCCAGTAAAAGCTTATGTAGCCCAGGACACAAGCAATAATGTTTTCAGAACTGTCATCAAAATAAAATTTTGCTTATTTTTGCAGCCATTGATTTGTCAGCATTGCTGTTTAATGGGAATGGAATGTATTGTCGGAGCATCATGTGGAAAACAGGCGTAATTATAGCCTATATGTTGATGCATGTCTTGTGAACAGACATGAATCAACATAAGCCATAGCTGACATGTGTTGTTCTTTAGTCTTTATGAAATTCCAGGGACTTTACATGTTATAGCTTCTTGGTTTATTAGCTTCTGCCTTTACAACATATGTGTGGTAAATGGCACCTTTGTAGCAGTCTGGGCTTTCATGACCATTTTCATAGTATTTTTCATAGTGGGCTTTCATTTTGCTTAAGATATTATGCATAATTGCATGATGTATGTTATTATATAATTGTAATGAGAAGGTAATCGGTCTGATGTGTTTAAAACAGAAACCGATCAGAAGTGCACATACCAGTTTGATCTCCTGTGCATGGTTGTCATATTCTTGTAGTGAGTCAGCTAAGTGCACAGGTGTTAAAGACCTGTCCCATCGCTCAAAAGTTTTCTTTCTGTACAGCTTGGCCGTAGGTTAGATTCTTCTCTGTCTGAATCAGACCTGTTGCATTGCGTAACTAAGAAACAGAGATTAACTTCAATCTGGTGCCTTGTTACCTCTAGGTGTACTAAAAGTTTTTAAGTCTTGGCACTACTGTTTACTGCCACTCAAAAAATGAAGGAATCATCATAATTTCATGGCTGTTCATCCAGATTTTTTACTTAATTTCAAATCTCAGATATGATATAATTGTTGCGATAGTGGAACAATGCCTCAATAAAATTAATTTAAATGATTTTAATGAATGGTGTATTTTTTCAGAGCAAGTAGAGGACAAATTATGGAATTACTCAGTGTTGAGGGGAAATATGGAATCACCATAGTCCAACAATGAATCTGCAGTTCAAATTGAGTGCTTGTCAGGACATTGCTGCTGGACTTGGTTATTTAAAAGAATCAGCCAAGGAGATGATGCTGGGACTTTAGACTGGTGCCATTTAATGATACATGTGAAGAGAACTGCATGAAGAAAACTAATCGTAAATTAATTTTCCCACTTATTTATAATATTCTTTCCATGTCAGCAAAGAACCATGGGAGATGCATATCATTACTTCAGCAGTCAGTTATTGAAATTTTGGACATATTTCTTATTCCATTGATAGAAATAGGTATGGTGATAATGAAGATATTATTTCAGGATGAAAATGTGTCAGAGAGCAAAGAGTGTTAAAGAATTTCTTCAAGAAAGGCATATCAACTCAAAGACTGAAAAGTCTGAACTGTGGAAATTGACAATGACAAAGCTTCATACTGCAAAGCTGATCTGTCAACCACTATTTGAGAAAGCTGGAATCAGCTTAATGTAGAATATTGTTTTTCATTAGGGAATCCATGCCTCAGATAACCCATGCTCTTAAAAGAAAGAGGAAATTGTAATTTCTTTTAATATATGTATTCGTATATATATATGACATATTGTATGTATTAATATATATTGAGTGATTCCATAATGTTTCCTTTACTCGATCTGAGAAAAATGTTATTAATGAAAATAATTTAAGTTGTTTGCTGTATGAATAACAAAACCAGAATGTCTAACTACTTAAACGTTTGCTGTCATATGTGTGATTTGTTTATTTGCTATGAAATAAAAATCTGTTTCAGATAAACATGGTCAAACATGGCCAGATCTGGCAGAAACTGGAGGTGGATGCAGTAAGCCAATTCAATGACAGCTTTATTAAAGCTGTCACAGGAAAAAGGGCAGAGCAAAGTTCAGAGTCAGACAGTCCAGAGTTCAAAACCAGATAATCGGCGCTACCATGCAGAGAAGCAGATAAGTGAGATAATAAGCAGAGTCAGGAAGCAAAGCAAGGTTCATACACAGGTTCAGTAGTTGTAGTGGATGCTGAGATGAAACTTTGCAAATAAAAGCATGTGTGGCTTTAAAATGTCTGTGGAAAACTGTACTAATTATCTGATGCAGGACTGGTGTGTGTAATCAGGAGGTCAGGGAATGGGAGCGAGGGAATGAATGACATAGTAAAATAATGTGGGAAATGCAGATCGGGAGTGACATGGTCATGACATAACCAAACAAGGACTCCTTAGAGGCTGGATGAGACAACCTTTGTTACTGAGACGACTGTGTGGATAGGGGCCAGAATGGCTTGGGTGCACTGTGTAGAAGGCTTGGACCAATCTGTGATCAATGATGTGGCAAGCTGGGATGCAACAGTGGTCTTTAGGAACAGAATACATCCTAGTTCAACAGTTGTTAAAGACCATCGGCTCACTGTGGGAAGTCTAGAAGGTCAAATACAGTGTTGGCAGGAGGTTTGTTAATCTAGATTGGGGGTTAGGGGGGATGATGGTGGCTTTGTCCAGGGGCCCAAGCTTGGGCATGGACGAATATAAAGACAAGCACACCTGGAAATGGTGAGGGATCTTCAAACAATATGTGACTTTGTTATTTTGTTTGATTACGGGGAGTGGCCCAATCTGAATGCCACTCTGTGGAATGGTATATCCCTGATTGAAAACCACACATAATTGCTGGGGTGAAAAAGAGGGCTGCTTATGCAAAGATTAGAATCTGAGCGGTGTTCAGATCCTAATCGCACTTTGAATGGATAGCACAGGTGGACTGACTGAATTGTCCTCAATGGAGGTGAGACAGAGATTCTTGAAGCCATGGTGGGATATTGTAAATAGGAACTGGGAAAAGAAAAAAAGGACCAGGAAGTCTGGCAGGGATTTAGCCTCTTTGCAGTCCTGAGTTGATTAAGAGTGCAGTAGTGATTGCACATACATTGTTACATTGAGAGGTACATGGCTCCCTCAGGCCAACGGTGCCATTTCCTCTATACATAGCTTGATGGCTAAAAGATCCTGATCTCTCACATTGTAGTTCTGCTCAGTAGGAGTGCTTATGGGAGAAATAGGTAACCATGAAAACCTTGGGCAGTTTGCCCTTTATCTGAGACAGAACGTCACCGACCCTAATGTCAGACATGTCTATCTCGAGGACAAAGGGACAACTAAGGTCAGGATATTTGAGGACTGGGGCTGAGGCAAAGGTTTTCTTTAGGCAGTGGAATGCTTGGAAAACCTGGGGACAGAAATGGAAGGAATGGGTTTTTTTCTTCATAAGAGCTGTGAGAGGTGAAATTGAATAGAGCTTAAAGTGAATATAGAAATTAGCTAATCCAAAAAATCACTGGAGTTAAAAGCTTGGTGCTAAAATGTCTGTGAAAGTTTGAACTGAAGTAGGGCCAGCGTGTGTGATCAGAAAATCGCTAATGGGAATGAGGGAGAAATGACATAAGGAATGATCTTCTGGGAATGATGCATGCTGGGATATGCAGTCTATGTGTGACTTGTGGTCTAAATGTGGTGATTCCATAATGTGTTTATATACTTTACTGTGCAGTCTACCTTCTACTTCATCCCCTTCAAAAATCTACAAATTATCAATTGAAAAATGTGCATTAATGCACATACTATTCAACTTCAAAGCAAAACCTGCTGATTTAGGCTATACAAAGTGTTGTCACCCAGGCAAATAAAATTACCCTGAATGTACATAAAGTTGTGAATATTAATTACTTATCAAGATTGTGACAAGCAGGCAGACAAGTATACCCTGAACTTGCGTTTTTGCCAAGTCTAAGACTTCTCTATTTCTACGCTTAGAATGCTTACTTTTAAAAGCCTTTAAATACTTCAGTCAATTATGGCTTAATCGAACCACAAACTTCATCTCCTTTTGTTCTGCCTGGCTTATGGCAGGAAAAATTGGCAGTATCCCCCCTGTAATTTTCTCCCCATGGCCAGGCCTATGAAGGCTCTGTGCCATCATTCCACCTATTCCTTTCTGTATTACTAGTATAATTTATATAGCACTGGCAAAGGATTTTCCTCTGAGTTCATAGCATTTTTCAGTGGTTGCAACTGTCTCTTACACACTCTTCTTTGACGTTTTATAAGAGAAAGCTTTGATACACAGATTGGATGGAGGTTCTTTGATACAGATTGTAGCAGCCTTGTATGGTTGGATTCATTGCAGGTCAGATGAGAGCGTAGTCTGCATCAAAGTAAAGCAAATCAGAAGGGAAATGTGTAGTAACCTTAATATGTACATTTAGTGAAGGTTGTAAATCTCAGCTTACAATATTTCATGTCCAGTTTCTTCATACGAATGTTTAGGTGCTGGACTTCTTGACTGACAGTTGAGGCATAGGAACCATCTGCATCGGTTATCTGTACAGGACTGGGATTCACCCTGCATCAGCCTGTAGCTGTTTGGAAGAGGCTGGACTGGTGTTGAAAGTATTGGCAGCACTGATCCATAATAAATGCACCCAGCAGACTGTGGCGCCACTCTTGTATATGCATGTGTGTGAGTGAATATCTGCCTGTCTGCATTATGCGCAAGTGTGTATGTGCATATCTGCTGTCTGTACTATATTAGAGTGTGCACGCGCATGTGTGTACGGGGTGTGGGCGTGTGCATTTGTGCCTGCCTGCAATTGTGTAAAATGAGGTGTTTCAACAGGAATGATAGACCACTTTCTAAAATGCCCTTATATGCAGACTTCTGATTATACATTCTGCAATGGAGCGCTTTTCCAGAGCATGGAGACGAGTAATGGAAGATTAGAACAGTCATAAAGAACAGTGGCATGTTGAGCATGTGTTGTGTGCTTCTCAAAGTAAACATGTGTCACCCTTTTTTGATAGATAGAGGCAGCGTAAGAATTACTTATCCAAATTTCAAAGTGATTTTATCTTTATTAATCCCTCTCTTATCCCTGCTTCTTTCTTAGCCAACAACACCAATCAGACAAGACAGTGCTGTGTTTCTGCGGTTTCTCCAGTTGCTGAATAGCTTTTACTGGAGGAATCCTGACTCAAAGCATTCTGACACCCCTGACATGTCTCAGCATACACTACGTGCAAGTGTTCCAAACTTGTCAAAAAAGAATTACAATCCTGCGTTGATGAAAGACATGAAATGCATACCTACAGAGTCTTTCTCTTAATGTCTTGGTGTGGCAGTCCTTCACAATTTTAAAGTGTTTGTACTATTATTTAATCTTTCCATTTTGAAATGTAGGTTTAAGATAAAAGCAAGACTTATAAAGATATCCTGCTTTGTTAGATTTTGATGCAAGATGTCGGAATTAAAGCAGTGAATGAACTACTTAGTGAACTTAGGTGTTTTGACGCAATCTTGCTGTGGAGACCTTGGTTCTATTAGGGACACAATTCAGTGACAATGCGCCGCCTAGTGGTTCATCGGAGAGCATACTGAGTGATGTCTTATAATTTATGACACTTATTTTCGCCAGCACAGAAAACATTTATCTGAGGTAACTTGTATGTTTGTACAACAATATAATCATTTTCAAAAGAGAGATATTACTGAGAGCAACTTTATCTAGTGAAAAGTAGTACAGACATCGTGATTATTGCTCATTGCAGTTAGTTTTCCGAACTAATTTTCTCTTTTGCTGATATATGCATAGTTTACGAAAGTCTCCAGTATGTGTTAAAAAGATTTACATGGCCAGTCACTACAGAACAAAACACTTCAAGCAGCCACTATCATAGACAAACATCTTTGTGTGGGCTATGTCACTTACAAGTCACTGCTTCAGGCTCCATTATGTAAGACATTTTGACTAGATAATATCTTTAAACAACTAATAAGAACGTGACTATCCTGTTCAGAATATGATGGGAACACTGAAGTCTAAACAGATAAAACATTATAGATGCCATTTGATGAGCGTGTAAAGTTCAGACTGTATAGATTACATTGGCTGATGTGCCAATCAATAATTCATTTTTGGTGTTTGCAATTATGTCTGAAATATGGTTAATGAAAATGATGCCATAACCATCAACTACCTAGCAAT
Organism: Parotocinclus maculicauda; assembly: GCA_034780255.1. Lineage (NCBI taxonomy): Eukaryota > Metazoa > Chordata > Actinopteri > Siluriformes > Loricariidae > Parotocinclus > Parotocinclus maculicauda. The sequence goes on from JAUZSU010132162.1 coordinate 16,822, forward strand.
GTAAATATGTTTCTTTTGAACACCATATCTTATTGCCCATATGGGTATGTTCAGGCACATTAAAGTCTTCTCAAGGCCTGTCTGGTATGAAGTATTTCAAGTCATGTGTCTGTCATAACAGAATGAGAAAGAGATTTATAACCTCCTATTGAGACCATTTCCCCCCACGCACAAAGTCGATATTACCTCCTAAATCTTGCGGCTATGGGAGATTTATTCAGGCTGGCAGGCAAGGGCCAGGCAGCAGAGGCGAAGCCTGCACCCACATGTTGGCATGAAGAAAAACTATCGTGGATTAACGCCTTGTTTCACCTCGAAGGCATGTCTTGCCATAACTGCCTGGGCGGGATGACTGGGGTTGGACTGGGCTTGCATGCTGTGTGTGTGGATGTTGAGGTGTCAAGTAAGTTTTTCTTTTTTTTGCTAGAGAAGAAAGACAGCCCTGCAGGCACGTTGTGCTGTGACACCACACTGACAGGTATGTCTTGGTGTCCTTGCCCAGCCCAGCTAGCAAGCCTACTGGAGTAAATCTGCCGTCATGAGCTCCTCTCACCCCAGTGCAAGGCGACATGGTTCTTGTCGGCCGCCACAGGCCAGGCCACTGGCAGACATGGAGTTTGCCCAAGACCACCAAAGCATCCTGGCTGGTTCCTGTGAAATAGTTTACATGGTTTGAAACCTCATCTATTCCATGAGGTGCACAGCTCATGAGAAATTCACATATTCCCAGTGCTGTGCAGTTGATATGACTGAAGTACACTTTAATATGAATAAACAGCTCACGTTCTTAGCTATGTCAGTGTTCTTCAGTGAGGTGTGAAATTATACAAGTGAAGGGAATCACATACGTCGTTACGTCACATTTATTAAGTAATACATTTGTTTAAAACTAGTAGAGGCCATAAAGATTTTTAAAATACTGAAGAAATGACTAAGAATCTAGATATATACATTAAGACAAATTAAATAAGATTTTTATATCTGCATGTATGGATATTTATGAATATACAATTGGTCTGAATTTGTTCTTTATATACACTGCTCACAACAATTAGTGGATATTTCAAAATGAATATGAAGTGATTAAAAAAATAAGCATTTTGATTTAGTTCATTAAACCGAATAATTATCAAAGCAAATTAAAAAATAAAGAAAGTTCTTCAGTTATGCAAATGAGATGCAAACTCAATTATCATGATTGAGTAGGCAGTGATGTATTCATGGGGAAGAACAGAAGTATGTTAAACTGGACAAGAGTGCCACACATTGACTGTTCAGTTAGATGTATGGTCACCCAAGACTGCCAAAATACACTGACAGTCATGGGGCATGTACAGGGTCAGATTGTCCAGCAGTTCTTGTGGGATCCTCTTTAATATAAAATATTCCACCAGTTTTGCACCACTGCATTTAACATTTCAGCACAAATGAAGCACTTCTTTTATGCAACCAGAAGCGCATAATATTTCAGTTATTTATTCTGTAATATGATTCAACGCTATATACGTTTCTGTGAGTGGCAAAAGTATGTGAACTTCCAAGATTAGCAGTTCATTTGAAGATGGAATTAGAATGAGTGGGACGGCAATTAGGTATTAATGTGCACCTTGTTTTATTCAAACAAGACAGGGATCTATCAAAAACCAGATAATCGCTTAACATTTTTGAGGAAGTGTATCATGGTAAATACAAAGGAGATTTCAAAGCCATTGCTCTCCAAAATTAACATTTGTTGCAAGTCATATATGATGTGCATAAGTCAGAGCAACACAGGGGGCAGCACAGTGGCTTAGTGGGTAGCACTTCTGCCTCACAGCAAGAAGGTCCTGGATTCAATCCCAGGTTGGAGTGGCCTTGGTCCTCCCCGTGTCTGTGTGGGTGTACTCTCCTCCCACAGTCCAAAAAAAACATGTGTTAGGTTAATTGGTGTCGCTAAAAGTGGCCCTTGGTGTGTGCCCTACAATAGAATGGCACCCCGTCTAGGGTCGTTCCTGACCTTGCGCACCGGCTGGCAGAACATAATTAATGAATGAAGCCAGAGAGGTATTAGAAAAACATTTTGTGGATGGATGATACCATGAGACCTATTTTGACAAAAAAAACAAGCATAAGTAATAAGTAATAAGTAATAACATTTTTCCACATGTGAAACATGGTGGTGGTAATGCCATAGTTTGGGCTTGTTAAGTTGAACCAACAAATTCTTAAAGAAAATGGCAAGCCATTTGTCCATGTACTGAATCCCAAGAGAATGTGTGTCATGCAATAAGACAACAACCCACAAGTTGTTACCAAAATGCCAAATGAAGAATAAAGTTAATGGTTTGAAATGCCAAGTCAAAGACCTGACCCTATGCCAAAAGACATGGTGTGGTAGCAGTTAATAAGAGGAAACTCACCAACATCCCAAAGTTGAAGCTGTCCTGTGGAAAGAATGGGCTAAATCTCCTCCAAACCAATGTGCAGGACTGATCAACAGTTACCAGAAACATTAAGAAATATGAAACAATTCTTAAGGGTTCACAAAGTTTCATGAAGCACTGTACACTACTTTGTTATGTTTACCAAACTTAGGAGGGAAAATGTACTTCTTAGGGTAGCTTTAATCTGGGATACTTTTTGTCCTGCTTAAGAAAATTGATAAAGAAAATAGTTCTTAAAAATTCTTATTTTATTACATTTTCCTTTGTTGGCTGAATTTCTCAGTTCCAGCTGATTATATTTTTAAATTGATATCTAAAATATATAAAAGTACACTGCTCACAAAAATGAGGGGATATTTTAAAATGAAAATAAAACAATTTAAATAAAGCATTTGATTATATTTAATTTAAAAAAGTTATTCCTAAAAGCAAATGAAAAGAAAGTTGTTTGATTATGCAAATGAGATGCAAATCCGATTATAGTAATTGGATAGCAAATGACATTTTATCACAGGGATGAACAGAAGAATGTCAAGCAGTGAATGATCTTAAATTACTGTATGTTTGGAAAATTATCTTAGATAGTAGGTAATGCATATGTACACTTAGCAGGCTCAGGTCTGTGTGTGTCCTGAGCACTGATGTGAGAAAGATTACAGACTAAGGTGGGAGTTAAATAAAACACACATAACATTAATACCACAACAGTGATTATCACTAATGGTTTTCTTTTATCAAGGAAGCAACCCCTTTTTTATGTTCTCTCTCTGTTGATTGTGCCTGTTGTATTTTTTATTGTAAAATGCTAATTTGAATATCATAATATCAAAACATTTTAGCTAAATTTGAAATTAAACATTTACAAGTTTTCAAAAGATTAAGATATGTAAAACTGAAGACTTAGCTGTGACTAACTCTATAGGAATAAATCATACTTAAACTGATAACTCTTGCTCCCTGATATTTATATACCCCACATCATTCTGGAAAATTGTTCAAATAGGGCACATTCAGGTAGCTGGAGCTTTACTTCTCTTATTGTAAATTTGACATTTTCTACACTCCACCATCGTATTTGATTCACATTACCTAATTTCCCCAACACTTATACACTTTTAACACCTAATAATTATTAGTCTATGACATTATCATAATCATAAAAGTGGCAAATGAAACAATGACTGTACTTGCTAAGTTGCTAAGAGCATAAATTGAAACAAAAAGAAAAGGAAAAAAAAAACCCAACGAAACCACTTTTGCATTTTTCAGCCATCTAATACGACTTAACCATTTAATAATCCTGTTTCTGAGTTCAGGGTGACTTTAAGTTCTATCAGGCTCTAATCCAAGCTGAAATTAAAAGTGCACAAGGGGTTTTATTGTCTTGAAAGTACAAGACTCATGACAGACCTGGCGTTAAACATCATAAACATACAGAAACTTGAAAGAACAGTGGGAGAAAGTGAGATGGAAAGAGTGGGAGAGAATCCAAAGAATGAGAGTGTTTGACGCGTCTTCTCCGTGTTGATGGATGAGTCGTCAGAGTATTAGTGTGTCCCAGTCTGGTGCCGGATTGTTGTCATAGTGTAAACGTGCCGTTCCCTCGTCCAGGGCTTCAGAGTGAAATTCCCTTTTGTTTACGCTATGATGCTCAGTGGCAGACTTCACAGTCATAACAGCTTTACTAAGACAGTTAACACAAGGCTGTGATCAGGCCCTGTGAACAGTGTACGGTTTGCATCATATATGATGAGTTAGACAAAAGCAACAGGAGTTTGTAGGTATGGTATTGAAACTGGCAGACTAGAACTAGAAATCTCAGATAGTTGCATTAACTAATTCTAATTATAGGCAGCGAATGGAGGGAAAGATGTTATTGCGTTGGAAGATGGATTGAAGTCTGGCACGTGTGCCAAGGGGGAGACTCCACATTTCCAGACTGGCTCTGTTCTGCTCTGGTGGGTGACTGAGTGTGAGGGTGTGTGTGTGCGTGTGTGTGTGCGTGTGTGTGTGTGTATACGCGTGCAAAGGGGGTTACACTGCTGCACACTGTTCAAACTGTTTATGCATACCAACCTGCTCTGAGTGCCTCTTTGTCATGAGCTGTTTACATAAAATTATTTTGGGAAAATTCCACATGACTGGACAGGATTTCACTATAAATCATTGAATCTGCAGCTTTGTGTAATGATAACTTCTGTCAGTCATTTAGTCCTCCTTAATGGCCTTTCTTTTCACGCTTTTTTTGCCAAGGCTCACTTGTAGAACATAGCCTGTGTTACAATTTTCAGAAATGTAAGCTATGGAGTGACTTTGTAAGTTTTACAAATTTGAGTGTTTATTTTTATTCCATTGTTGAAGTTTGTTTATCTGGGATGGTCTGCTATGGCAAGTTCTATAATTTGCTATAAGGACTAGAGCTCCACTAGATGGCACTACAGAACTAGCACAAACCCTGTTCCATTGAATAAACAAATCAACAAACAAGCATTCAACATAAATAAATAAAGACAAAAAAGACAGTTTGGCCTGTAAGCCAGGGAGAATGACTCAGTGTTTAAACTAATGAAAAACTATGCCAAGCTGTGCCTTTGACCCCAAATCCTCATTTGCTCATTGTCTACCAAATAAATGTGTGTACATCATTTTATAATTCAGGATAAAAGCACTTTATAATTCTTAAATTAGTTTACGACATTAAAATATTCACACAAATGATGGTAAGCCACACTAAGTGCACAGAACAAACAGTTCATCTCATTAATTGTGAATGATAACCATTTCCCATGCAATTAAAATAGACTGCATAAACATATTCAACATATGGTCTAATTTTCTTGTGTGCCATGCGGCAATGAAAATGTATGGACATGATTAAATGTTAATCACAGAGATGTTTGCTTTGAGTCATTTATGTCTTCATAAACAGTGTCATCTCCATTCCTAAAGAAAAAGGAGGAAAGAGTGGTCATTTTCAGAGTGATTCCCTCTGATCTAAAACAAACGTGAGTGCATGATTAGCTGTACCTTTTCTTTGCTTTATGACGCTTATAAACGCTGTGAGATAGCGTGATGATGCAGACAACTACCAGAAACACAGCCACTGCAGCCAGGCCAGTGAAAACACTCTTCCGAACTTGATCTGTGGAAACAAAATGCACAGTGATCTTGACAGCATGCACTAGGTTTCGACTGATTTGTCTGACTCTCTGGCCCATAAACCCATACTTTGTGCCCAAAGCAATTAGCATATATACATATAAATATAAAAATACATATAATATTGTAGCATCGCTGACTTTTCCTGTGGGTTTTCCCGGTCCTAGTATGCAAATTAGTGGCTCGATGGTGTCTCTATTTTGCCGTTTATGTGTATCCGTGTGTACTGTTTTATGTTTGTGGTGTCTTAGGTATTTCATAAAAAACTCATAATGCATTTGTATGTGATATTTGCTGTTAATAAAGATTTGCATTGCAAACAAACTTTCTGGCTGGAGTGCTGTGTCTTTGTGCATGCATACGCCACGATATGACATTATTATATAACCGTAGTTAATTATAATGAATCTTTATAATTGTACACAATCACCAGTTAATCATTTTACTACATCTTATTTATAAACTTTTTATCTGATACAGCCAAGGTTCAACATGATGGTGAAGGTAAAGAGGTTTGCTTATTGAGTAAGCCGTGACCAGTGGACAAGTTGAAAATCAAGGGTGGTTTGGCATAAGCTGTAACAGGAGCTAGTGGTTGTAAAGTGAGAAGGATCAGGGTATTTAGCGATGATTCCTGTTCCTGGGTGGTTGTTTCTCTCTTGACTGTTTAGCACCTTTAATAGCCATACAGGAGCCTAAGCCACTCAGGTATATAAGCTTGGAAACGGTTTTAAAATTTGATGCTAATTTATTAATTTTTTTCTTATGTATTGTAAGACCATGTAAAAATGCATCAGGCCACAACAATCTGCTACACACTAAGGGTTATTTTAGAGACACCAATTAACCTAACATACATGTCTTTGGGCTGTGGAATGAAACTGGAGTACTTGGAGTAAACCCACACAGACACAAGGAGGACATGTGACTCCCGGATTGAACCCGGGACCTTCTTGCTGTGAGGCAGTGGTGCTACCCACCGAGCCACCATGTTGCCCGCAATCAATATCAGGGTACCATATCTAGAAACTAGTTTTATCTGACTGAACAAGGTCCAATGTGATATAGTCATTGTACAGACATTAGTTTTGCTTTGTAAAGTTTTCCATATTGGCTGTGAAAAGTAACTCTGAAATGGTAATCCTTAAACCATTAAACATTATATTGAGTATTTATGATTTGCTTTAAAAGGTTTTGTAGCACCAAGGAAAACATAAACATTGTTAACTACCAGGTCTAGCTGATAACTGCTAATAAATAATGCTAAACTTTTTTTTATTTTTATCAGAGTTGGAGTTCAGCCCTGGAGTTCTGCATCATGATCTTAATTAGTTATTTAATAGACATACAGTAAAAGTATTAATGGCAGACTATGACCCAGAGCAATAAAATATTTAAAGGAAAATAAAGTAAAGTTTTTGTTTATTACAGCTAGCAACAGTTGGTAATGAAATAAATGTGCACTTTAGCTCCTTTCATAAACTATCATTGTAATGGTTAGATATAATGATATTTAGTCTATGTAATTTTATTATCTTAAAAAAGTCTAGTATCAAGATACTACATTATCTATACTCACACTAATAAAATCAAGGTACAATATGATGCAGTCAAGGTACATATTTGATAACCATTGAACCTCGCATAACCATGCAAGGTGGCTTTGAGAACAGTCTTAACTCAAATTGACCCCACCTTTGGATTTGCATGTTCTCCCGCCAGAGACTAGGAGGTGCTTGACGTTATTCAGATTGCCATCGTTGACCTCAGGCTTTATCCCCAACAGGTGACACATTAAGGGGTATACATTGACTGTCTCGAAGGGTCCCACCTCCAGGTTATTGTGGAAATCAGGTCCTACTGCCCTGAAGAAAGGCTTCATGTCCAAGACGTCATTGTCAAATCCATGCTCTCCTTTATTGAATTGAAATTGATAAAACTGGGAAGAGAAATGCAGAAATTAGCTTTTATGCCAATTTATTGGCATCTCCAATAAAAATGGATTAATATTGTAAAGGTATAACAAATACATAATAATTACATTTACTTTAAGGATATAAAATAACCTTATTAATATTCTATGTTCTGAGTGCATATCACAGATGTAGAGAAATTCTTACAGGTGAAAATTATACTGAATTAGTTATTAGACGTGTCATATGAAAGCTTTATTTTTTCATTAAATCATAAACCTAAGCAACCGGTGTAAACTACATTATACTGAAACTTTATTGGAACCAGGCTCTACGTCAGATGTGATGAAAATATTTGTTTTTTGGCAACAACCACACAAGGTCGGTTTGGTGTCAAAACATATTGGTTATGCGGTAACATATATGGGTTATATGTTTTTTTATTCTACAAGTTATCATAAAGAACTAGTTGCTATTCATGTTACATTTATCTGAATGTAAACCATGCCACTGTTATATTTTCAATTTTGGATGCATATTTATATTTGTATAAATGAATGAGCTTGGCTTATATAAGATAAATGTTTATTTAGCATCTTGTGAAAGCTTTAGTGCCAGCACCTTGTAATAATCAAGTGTAATGCTGTTCCAGCAAAGGAAGGGGGGTAAGTTGTTTAAGGTGCTATAGTGTAAAAAATGTAATGTATTTGTCATTTATTATGGCTACATTCAACATCCAGCATTCTATGTAAGTATACATGGATGCAAATGTTAGAAAACTTGTTTACAAGTTGTACTGTAGTATAAACGGCTCCAAGCTCATAATGGCCCATATGAAAATAATATTGCCTACAACTATACACCTCATTATGCTTTATTCCTTGCATATACTTTGCTTTTGTTTGCTTGTGCTCAAACACTTACCCCATTAATTACATATCCTTTGTCAGCATAGAGAATGATGGGTAAAAGGCGTGGGTGCTTTGAATAATGAAGGTGAGCAGGCATGTCCTCCTTCAAATAGACATGTAGGTTAGGGTGGCCACCTTTCAGGGCTTCGTAGACCTTCTCCAGCATGCCCTCTTTAGGCAGCAACATCCCAGAAGGGCCATAGTCAACCAAGTGGAACGCAATATCTTTAAAGGAGAATCCAGTGATGTTTGACAGGAGGATCTCATTAACTCCTTCCCCTCTCATTACAGTTGTCATACCATGATCAGCTGTGATAATGATATTCAGCTGATCAGTAAAGCCATGGTTCATAGCAGTGTCACGTATATAGCCAATAGTACGGTCAACTTGTCTGACTACATCACGCCTCTCCGGGGATTCTGGCCCATACCTATGACCTGTGGCATCTGGTTCACCGAAATAAAGTGAGACAAAATTCAAATCCTGGGATTTAAACCATTCCATGACCTTATCCACATTTTTTCTCCACTCCATTTCATTGGAGTAGTCATACATTGGAGGTTCCACCTCTTGTACTTGTATTTTCTCCTTCTGATAGGTGGCAGCAGTTCCCGGAAAATGTAAGGAGCCTGTTTTGAGACCCTGGGAAATTTCAAGGAATTTACAACATGAGTTTCAAGAAAGGGATAATATACCTGGCAAGATTCGTAACACAAAAGTAAGACAGTGACGGCATATATTCTCTGGACCAAAAAAAAAAACATACCTAATACACTAAAACATACCTAATAGTGTGCAATACCAACATGAATTCTTATGAGAATTTTCTGTTGGGATTTTGCCAAGTAGCTGAATTTGCGGCTGAGAGTCAACCTCATGACCGTATGTTGTGATACATCTGCAAATTATTTCTGAAGAGAGAATCTAAAAACTTCCTTCACACTATGGCCATTGGCATGCCCGAATACAATCACTCCTTTATGCCAATAATGAGCATCTGCTTTGTGCCCCACCAAGACATTAGTTGCACTGTATCACCTATTCTCAATCTACAACTCTCGTTGCACACTCCACATGTATTCATAGCCCGACCATCCTCATGCAACACCATTTACAGTAGCCTGAAGTTACTATAACCTTAAATATGCAAGGTGGCAATTTTTTTTTGTTCAGGGAGTATATAAAGCATAATAGTGCTATTTAAATCACAAAAGTGATGTATTATGTACATCATATCAATAATAACTCAAATACCTAAATACCCTCTTTTTACAACAAAGAAAAACGTTTAAACCAATGGAAACTAAAGTAATCCTGCAAACAGTATCCTATCAATAAGCCTAAAATAGCACCCTACAGCGCACAGTGGGTTTACAGTTAAACATATTAAAAACTGTTTGGATGATATAGGCTACTTAAAACAATCTTTACCTGTCTTTGAGCTGTTATCCATATAGGTAGACTGCCATTGTCCCAGTAGCTATCAACAAACTGAGTCTGGTAGTATTGTTTATTCTCCTGTGTGGTTGTATTAAACCACATGTTGTGGATGACTCCATGATTTTCAACATAACGTCCTAGACAGATGTGTTCAGTTTATAGATACAAGCATTGTATTGCCAAAGTTTCAGCTTTTGTACAGCTAACATACACACATACATATACAATCATTAATTAAGTAATTTAAGAACACTCACATTGTGCCTATACTCATTGGACATTTTATTAGGTGCACATTGTACAGGTATAATTACTCTCACTAGCCCATTTGGACAATGTGCAGCCCCCATTCCAGCCTTAAACAGGACAGGGACTATCATAGCTCCATTATTGGACAGATGTTATTTGTATGGTGGTTGACAATTCTCGGAACATCAGTAACACTGACATGGCTGTGTTATAGTAAAGTGTGGTGCTGACTTGCGTGCATCATGTGGACAAAAAGATCTAGTCCACAAATATCAGTACTATTGTAAACTTTACAAAAACTCAGTGGATCATCAGGAATGTGCTTAAACTTGACACAATGCAAAAATTATTAAATTAAATATACTGTATATAATATATATAAAATAAAATATTAAGTTTAAGAGTTTTTATGTGACAGCCAGTGGCACTGACTTTTATGTTCTGAAGATATAGGGAAACATTATTCCAAGTAATTTTTAAATTAACTAGTTCCTAAAAGTCAGGAGACAGCAATTGTAATGTACATAGAATGAACCTAGAGCTACTTCACGAAAATTAAATACAATTAAATTTTATTAATTATCGTCACAAAACTTAAGTTAAATATCTTTAATAATCTGTGGTATATCTCAAATGCAGTGCCCTAAAGTGGAACTGAAGGAATATACTTTTATGAGGGAACAGTGGCAAACACATCCAAAGCAATAAAACAAACACTGTTAGCTGCTGCAATAAATGTTTGGAGGCTGTATTTTTTGCCAAATTGGTGTTAGTCATACTAACTGACCAAAGAATGTCTTTGATTCAGTGTTGCAATACTGTATATTTAACTCAGTAAATAGTGTAAAGAGCAATGTTGTATTAAAATTTACATAAAAATAATGTTTAACTGCTGTTCCATTATAAAATCAACAAAACATGCAATTTGATGCCCAAACTTTAGGTATCATTTCAATCAACATTAAGTAATGAAACCTTTTCAGAAATCACAACCTCTGAACCTTTTTGTTAGTCAGAGAACAATACTTTGCTGTTTGTAAACAGTGAGTGCAGGTGCTAGCTCACTTGATTTGACTCACCTACCTCTAATTAGATAAATAGATAATTCTATTTCGTTTAACTTTCATGTATTATTATTACTACTAAATGTGTAGAAAAAATAAGAGACCAATAAAAATAACCAGTCTCTATAGTTGTAGTATAGTGCTCACAAAAATTAGCAGATATTTCAAAAAGAAAATCCCCTAATTAAACATTTCCTAATTTTCAGGGCAGTGTATTTATAGCTACTGCATGTGTTTAAGTGATTGTTCTATAAATTACTAGAAAATTCCCAATAAAAAATATTTATGTGAAACAATGAGAGCATGTATTCTCTGTATATGAGATGGACAGCAGAAAAGACTTTGCAGATTTATTCAGAGCAAAAGGTATTGTAAAGGGAAAAGGGTCAAGGGACCAACTGTGGACAAAATAACAAAATTAGTCATTTACTCTAGAGCTGTATTATTATTATTATTATTATTATTATTATTATTATTATTATTATTGACTGACTATTGTCATTCCAGAAGTGACTGTGCAGTGTCTGATACAGATCATCCGGAAAGTATTCACAGCGCTTCACTTTTTCCACATTTTGTTACGTTACAGCCTTATTCCAAATTGTATTAA
>JAUZSU010132163.1:0-16567 GCA_034780255.1 Parotocinclus maculicauda
GTATTACAAACTTTTTTTTTTTGCTGAAAACAGCATACATGTATTTTTGATTCTGGTATTCTGGCCAGTTAGCAAGACCATACAAGCACCATTTTCCATATTGGTCCTAGTTTCTGGTTGGTGCTGTCCTGATAATTGTTTAGCTCAACACATGCAGTTTTTAACAGGGTACTACACCCGAAATACAACATGTTGGTTTTTGCTGCATTTTTAGCTAGCATGATAGGTGTACAATGTACACTGTTCACAAAAATGAAATGAAAATTAATATAAAGAGGATCCCACAAGAACTGCTGGACAATCTGATCCTGTTTATGTCCCATCACTGTTTTGGCAGGCTTGGGCGACCATACACCTTACTGAACAGTCAATGTGGGGCACTCTCATCCAGTTTAACATTCTTCTGTTTATCCCAATGAATATATCACTTACTACTCAATCATCATAATTAAGTTTGCAGCTCATTTTCATTATCGAACAACTTTCTATAGCCTATCATCAACTGATATGTTTTCTCATTAAATCTATGTATCAAGTGTAACGACAATAAGTGGCATACAGTATAATGATCTAGGCTGATATGCTATATTGAAATGTAACTCTGTTGTTGAGCGGGAGTAACTGTCACACAAAATTGTATGCAAGTTTAGCTGACCAGCTACATAGCGTGTGTATTGGTTAAAAATGATTCAAGTTAGTCATGTTATAAAAAGAGCTGTTGTTTTTCCAGAGGGCAGGCTAACATGAAGAGCTTTGAAACTCTTTTTAGTCCCATTTGCTTAAAGAATTTGAGTAAAACTAGCCAAAATGGTAAAACATCTGCCTTAACTTGTGTAGTCTAGGCAGCATTACCATTAAGGTCGGATTTCACTGCAGTGTTTTATGATGTAGGGCATGACAAAAGCTAGCCTAGATTATGTAGGCTATTTGAGGGAACACAAAAATAACAAACCCCTGCTTTATTTTACTAGGTATGTAACACTAGCTATGCTATACATAATACTATGTTAACCCATGGGCAATGCAGAAACCCCAAACACAAAAACAGCTCTCAACCAAGTATTTTATTAATTATTTCGAGAGTGCTTTCAACAGTGAATACAGTCCACCTACCTTATTTGACTTGATCAAATAACTGAACATGATTCAGTATAATATCTTGTTATTAATTAGATTTAGAGTATGCATTTATTTATTTTCTGTAAGTACTTAATCCAATTCGTGCTCATAATTAGCCGGAGGCTACCAGGTAGCAGGATGGATGAAATACACATAAGCACACCATCATTCATAGATGGACACTTTAGACAGACCAATTGACCTAATGCATGTGTTTGGAATGTTGAAGTTCCTGGAGAAAACCCAACACAAACATAGTCTGAACTGGGAGTTAAACTGGGTATCTCAGCACCACCTGGCAACCCTAGTAAGGCCAGAATTTTTTAATTGCTTGTTCCTCGGAAGTCCCTACTTAAGAATCTACTGAGGAGGGAGGAAAAAAAATCTTTATTTTTCAGCACTTTTAAATTTCTCTAGGACTATGTGGAATCAATACAAGGAAGGAGGAAGAAATAAAAATATTTTTTTATTAAAAACTAAAATTTATTTAACCTACAATTAAATTAAAGTGAATCTGGAAAAAAATGAAATGAACAGAAGAAAACTGTTGGCTCTCCACCGGAGGGCGGAAAAACAAAACAAAAAAAAAATATATATATTTTTTTTTTTAAATTTAAACCATTGGTGCTGCAGCGGATCCGAGAAATACAAAAAAAAAATAATACATTTTTTTGTATTCTTCAAATATGATCGTCGGCGGATCCGCGAAACAAGCAATAAAAAAATTATGGCCCATTGTTTAAAATTAAGTTCTAGATAAACTACAATAAGTCATAATATTGCTAACTTGGCAGTTTGAATAAAGTCTATCATTGCTACCAAACAAAGAGTCATTTAGGAAGAGTCAGCTCTTATTGCTCAGTTTAGTTAACTAGTTTGTTGTACAGAAAAGAGTTTCTACTTTAGGTTTGTCAGGAGCAGCGTACTTTAAACCTTATTTATCTTAGGCTGGTTGTTAAATACTAAAGGAACTCAATAGGGTGCAAATAGTGTGTATTCCTGGTTCACCCAAGTACATTTTCACCAAGGTGTAAACAGAATAAATTTTTATTTGCCATTTGATGAGTATTTAAAGGCAATTATGAGCACCCTTTTTGAATAATCATGCCATGTTAGTACTGCATGTGAAAAATAGATGTTAAAAAACAATAAAGGTCTTCTATAACTTATAGAAAGGTGAGTTTGGTAAGGGTGCAACATGTTTAGATGACTTACCGGTCTACAGTAGATGACAGGTGAGAGATGGGAAGACGTTATAAAGTTTAAAAATGAAATTAGATGTGAATGATGATGAGTACATAGCTGGAAAAGAGATTTCACTGAAAAGATACTTACGCCTCAGACATTGTGACTTTTCACTTGCTATTGGGAAGGAATGAATAATGATGCATATTATTTATGTTTTAGACTATAAAAACTAATGCATTTATCACAGTTAGGTTGGCCTGATGCATCTAAGGCAGTTCTTAGCTATAACACGTACTAATGAATTCTTTGAAATCTGATTTGGCATGAGTCCAATCATCACTGATAAAATTAATAAGATCATGATATTTACATACAAAACTAGACGCATTAGTTTCACTGAAGTTGCTAAACAAATCATATTAGATACTAAATAGGAGAATGATAAACTAAAGTGTTAGAGAAAGAGTCACATACACTAGACATGCATTTCCAAATAAATAATGGTCAAGTATCCACTATAAGATCTAATTCTATTATATATAGCTTTGGTTCCGTAGTCATCACTGTGTGCTAAAATGTTCAGTGAAGGCTGTAAAAGCATACCTGATCTGCACTCGAAATCTCCAAGGGAATGAGAACTGGGTAACAATGCCAGTTCCGTTTGATGCCACAATAAAGTTTTAAAGCTTCAGAGACGTTCTGTGAGTGGCTCACTAAAATAGACTAGACCCCTTGAAGCCCCCTTTACTTAGACGGGTCATATAAATGCTCTCCCACTGTTTGACCCTACAAGGGAGAGGAGACTATGGTGACGTCTGCCAACATGAATATGCGATCCAGCTTATTGCAAAGACCTGCAAGAAAATACGTAATCAGTGTATGAAGTCAGGTTTGTTATACTCTCCTATACACTATATTATTACTATATGCTCACAAAAATAGGGGATATTTCAAAATGATATTTCAAAATGAAATACACTGACAGATCAGGCAACCAATAACATTGATTATCTAGTAACTACTGCATATGTTACTGTAATATGTTTGATGGTAAGCAGCTGGTTCTTGTAGTTGAAGTGTTGAAATGGCTGATGTAAGTGACCCGATGACAGGGTTGGAGCACGTCTGAAATATTAGACAGTAGTGAATACCACTACTAATGAGTCCAAGGAGGGGCAAACCATGAACTGATTGCAGAAAAACAATGCTTAATAATCTATCCCATTTTGTCTGACAGATGGAAGCGCTACTGTGGTACTGAAGCCACTGAATATTTAAATGTGTCATAACATCCTGCTGAGAATGGGGCTGTATAGCTCCAGACCGTTCAGGCTGTTAGGCATGCTACCCAAGTGTCATAACTGGACTTTGGATCAAGCCCTATAGGAAAAAATCATATATTATGTGTACATTATGTTGATTTTGTTTGTTTATTTAATGTGGCTGCCACACAAGGCTATCTCAAGACTAGTCATATATACACTATAGTTAATGGCAATTTTTCGTAACCAATTAACCTAAAACTCATGTTTTTGGAGGAAACTGGAGTACCTAGATCAGGCCCACTTACATACGAGAAGAACATGCATACTACACGTAGGGGGGACCCAAGGTCTGAACTGGGATTAAACCCAGGGCCTACTTGGTATGAGGCAGCGGTGCTACCCACCGTGCCACCTCTTGTGCTTGTTGGAAGGAACAAAGATATAGATGCAAGTGAAGGGAATTTATTTACAGTGACAGAGACAGTGCAACACATATACAGTACAATAAAGCTAAGGACTAATGCAGACAGCAAGGGGCTACAGCTAACCCCCAAAGAGCTAATGCTAACATCCAAGGCTCAACAGGGGGAGGCTAACATGGCTACAGAAGACACCAAAATCTAACCAGCTATTGCTACTACAAAAGACAAAATGAAAGCATGATAAAACACACTAAAGTAATTAGTATATGTATTAGTATTTTGTATGTTCAACCTAAACTCACTGTCATCACTGCAATCAAGGGAACATACCAACTATTAATCCAGTTGTCAAATATTCAACTTTATTTACTCAATTGTAATGCTAATTAAATGATTTTTATTGAAAATAGTTTGATTCAGTTCAAGAAATCTACAAAATTCTCCCCTACTGTATACAGAGGAGCAGGAATCCATCTATAATTATCCTGCCAACTATGGAAAGAGAAAAGGGTCAGAGGAAAACTACATGGGATGATTTGAGCCAAAGGTGGCAGATAATAGCTCGTCATCCTTACAACAAGACTGTGGAGGGGTATGTGCTGTCTGGATGCCCAGGGTCCAGGCACTTATTGGGTGTCCATTTGATATGTGTCACCTAAACATTTTCTGTCTTATCCAAGTTAGTGTCAAGCCTGAATTTGAAAATAATATAATATATAATAATGAGATTTACAGTTATAAAAAATAATACAACACACCTTTTTCTATTTTAAACATCATGTTGGATTTAATAGTGAACACAATTAAAGCCATCACACTGTGAGCTGTATGTCCAAGTGACTACAAAGAGTTGAAATTCTACAGCCCAAAATATCACGATCCATATACAGTTAGTCCACCATGAATGCACTCATTGTATTTCTAGGCAACACCATGCAGAGAGAAGTGAATCTTCATGAAATGCTTTGGGGGTAAGACAAGTTTATCTACAATCTTAACTACATATATTTATGTCACAAATATTTTACACACATACTTGAAAATGGCAATAGTCACATACAATATGCACAGGTTGGATTTTCTTCAGTTTCCACAAAGATGCTTTTTGATCTTGGGAAAGCTTGTTCTTGGATAAGGGACAAAACAGTATTATACACTGGTCAATTTGCAACTGTGCAGAAGTCTTAAGTCACCACCGTATTTGGCTATAATAACCATATGGCTTCATCACACTGATCTTTGTAAGCTTCAGCCTGTTCCCCTTTTGATAAAGGGATATTCAGACTGTAGAAGGATCAACATGGCATCCTGATGAAGCTGCCAGATGCTACTTTTGCAGCATGCATGTGAGGGGAGTTCACACTAAAACTTTCCAGCAGTCCAAATGCCCTATATTTTCTAGTTGTATTGTAATATAAAGCCTATTAAATGTGTATATATGGTCATTATATCGTTGCTAAACAATGCTATATCTAATCTAATGGTGGGCTAAGACTTTTACACATACTGTATATATGTTTACATGTGACTGCTCTTACTGAATGCACCTTTTATTGCCCGGTGGTAAACATCTTCTTTCTGCCCTCCATTCCAGACATGGCCTCCACATTTTTACGCCAATCAGTCACCTCCTCTTTCTGTAAGAGGGAAAGTGATAATAAGGACTACATCAGGTGGTTCTGGACAAAAACGTAAAATTCCCAGCTGCCATAAAATCCTTAACTTTTCATTGTTTATCTCAGTTGGGGGTTGCTGTGAATGTAAGAACTTACTTTTCAGTCTATTATCTGCCACCTTGTTATTATATGTGAAATTACAACGTATAATGTTTTATCCCTGTTAATTTCTTCCAAAAGGTTTGTCAAGAACTGATACTTTTCTCATAAGAAATAATGTAAATTGAATGAGTCTGTTTCATAACCCCAGAGAATCCACGCTGCATAAGGCTTTATATGCATTAATGGGGTTTTGTACAGTATTGTACAGGTGTTCCCTGGTTTATGATGGGGATATGCTATGACAAATTCATGATAAGTTAAATGTGTCATTAACAGATGAGTATAATATAGTATATACTGTATCATAGCTGGTCCAATATTTACAGTAATCTATAGTTGGAAAGAATCATTAACACAAAGCTTATTTTAATGAAGTGTTGAAAATGTCATTTATTGAATGATGCATTGAAAGTGAGAAGTAAACGCAAAACACTCTATTGATGAACACAGAGTGCAAGCATAGCTGCTAATGCTAACTGCAGCTTTAATTCCAGGAGTATTAATTTCCTTTCAATTGGCTGTCATTACTGACCAGTTTTCACCCATTAGGGACTTATTTGCACTAAGAATACAGTACTGTAGATTTAAAAATAAAGAAAAACACAACAAAGACAGTGAAGATCTGCTGTGAGAGGGTTACTGTGAAACTAAATTGCTGAATCACTGTGTAATCGTGAATCATAAATCTCATTTGACTGAAATGAGTTGCACAGCACAACTCATACAAGTTTAAGCAAGTACAGCAAGTACAGTACAAACGCAGAGAACTGAGACAGATTTTCTAGTCAAAATGCATTTAGAAGCAAATTCTGAGTTGTTTGAGAACTGAGTTTCCACTGTATTTTATTTAATCTTACTTTCGGCATCAATAGTTATTTGCAACAGGAACAAGGGTATATCAGTACTAGTCAGTCACATTCACTCCAGGCCAATTTAGAGCAGCCAATTAACCTAACACAAGTCTTAGGGATGTCATGTATAGATGGGAGTACCAGGAGTAAACCCACAAGAACATGGGGAGGATAAGCAAACATCACACAGGTGGAGTCCAATGTCGGGATCAAAATAGGTATCTCTCAAAATGTCTAATCTGTCTAATCGCCAAAAATCAAGGACTTACTAACGGAATTCTATTCACCAAATTTTGAATATGCGCAAAGAAAAACCTGAATGGAAAAATATATAATATTATATATATATTTATCATTTGAAAAAAAAAGGTTTTTCGCCAGGGTGAGGTGGAAATCATTCTAGAATATTGTTAAAGCCGAAATGTGGAAATAGGTGATGGAAACGTTTTTTTTTTTTAAATCATCAGTGCTGTACCAGGCTGTGATTGGGAGATCAAATCACATGATTTTGTTTCACTAACAAAATCAGTTACATTCCATTTAGATATGATTTAATAACCAACCCAACTGAATGCCATCATTTCTGTTTTTTTCCGATTAAGCAAATAAGTGGTGGGATGTTTTAAAGGATTAATTCAGGATAATGGTTGTAAAGATTATTCCACTAAGAGAAAGAGTTACATTTATAAATTCTTGTTTGATTCAATGCCATCTCTAATTGTGTTAGCTTATATCATCTGAAGTTCATTCACATAACTGTAAAAAAAAATTTAATAAATGTATATATAGTTTGGGAAATGTTTGGATGGAAACCCGGCTACTGGCTATTAGTACAAAGGAGATGCAGCAGATTCCCCCAATGTCAAAATGCAAGTGGTTGGACTATTACAACAGACAAATCAACCACAGTTTAATTTCAAATCTACCAATTAAAACAAAGGTTTTGCACCCATAACGTGTCGTCAGTGCTACTATATAAACGTCTGAACACACGTGGTAAAGCTGTTCACTCTAGTTCTCTTGACATGTTTGTTTGTGCTATCTCTCACTATCTGTTGTCCATCTTGTTACTTAAAAACCCAAACAGTCTTTTAAAAAAACTCCAGAGGCTTTATACCATGCTGCAACACACACTCACTCACAAATGACTACAATCATTGTCATAAAATAAAATCTGTATTGCCTGCAAAAATATTAATTATGTATTAAAAGTGTGCTGCTCGCATCTGTATTCACGATCTGTGAAACGCCTCATCTGACTCATCCTTCCTAGTAGCGGGTCTAGTGTTATTCCGTTGCTGAATTTTGGCCTGTTTTACTTTGAGTCAGTAAAACTGACGCTTGAGTGTGCTTCTGCTGTGTTCTTGGGTGAAATTATAATTATGATCATAATAAAAATAGGCAAATAACAATAAAGCATGTAACCTCATAAGTATAGTAGTAGCCTAGTGATGATAGTGATGATAATCATCCATCCGTCTATCCATCCATCTATCCATCTGTCCATCTGTCTATCTATCTATCTATCTATCTATCTATCTATCTATCTATCTATCCATCCATCTATCTATCTATCTAGACAGACTCTGTCTGTCTGTCTCTCTGTCTGTCTGTCTGTCTGTCTGTCTGTCTGTCTATCTATCTATGTATGACTGTCTGTCTGTCTGTCTAGGTGGCGTATTTGGGGTGGAGGAGGGGGCTGGGTTTGAGTGGGTGGTGCCGGTAAGAGGCGGGAGCCCAACTGCAATTAATCAGCTTTTGGGGGAAGCAAAAGGTTGTGAGGAGCAAAAGCTGTTTCCCTGTAAGGTAATTATCATAACAGGTAATGTACTTATTAAATACCCTAATGGCCCTCTTGTAACATCAGGCCAAGCCTACCTTCTCCTCCTCCTTCTTAACTGTCTTCAGGTTGGCTTTGAAGTCTGCCTTGGATGACAGTTTGGACTCAGTCAGGGCACCCAGCTTATCATCAGCAGATTTCTTCACCCTCTTCAGCTTGGTTCTGTTCATGCTGCCCTTAATCTCAAAAATCTTCTGTGTCAGCACCTGGATCTACAGCAAAACAGCATTCATGTTTTAGAACAAGATCAAATTTATTTCAGTATTCAGTGTGATCCTGAGAAAGGGTGTCACCTTTTAAACAGAAATGTTAGCTTGCCACAGACTCAAATGTAAATAAGTTTTTAGTAAACTGAAAATGTGTAGGAGCAACAACAGTTCAGGTGTGATGCTGCAGGACACACAAGCTGGGCCATCAGACTCTATGAATTGTCCCAATATTAGCATGGAAGCATCAGCAGGTTTTGTGTTAAGCATACTTCCACTTTGCTTCTAGATGTTGGCCTAATGAACATTATGAACTCAATGAATACCACGAGAACAATCATAAGAGCTATCATAATGCATCTATAGTTTGGTGGAGGAACAATACTGGCCTGAGGCTGTTTTGAGTTGGACCCCTATGCTATCCAATTTTAAAACTCATTGTTTGCTCTTTCAACTCAGGAGATGTAAAGGCATTTTCATTTATTATATGTGAGTGGCTCTGGCTAAAGCAAGCACTTCTCGACAGGGCAGGCACTGAACCGTGGCCAGTTGAAACCAAAAAATCAATACCCTTTCAAAAGTAAGACCTTAAGAATGTTTTTTTCCAACAATCTCACTTTTGAAAAAACATTGACTTTCTTCAACCTCTACCTGCCATGTAAGATAGATGGATGGATGGCTGGCTAGCTGGCTGAGTGGATGGATGGATGGATGGGTGGCTGAATGGATGGATATATGTATGGATGGACAGATGGATGAGTGGCTGAATAGATGGATGGCTGGCTGGCTGGCTGGATGGATGGATAGATGGATGGATGGCTGAGTGGATGGATGGCTGGATGGATGGACAGATGAATGGCTGAGTGGATGGATGGCTGGCTGGTTGAATGGATGGATGAGTGGATGGATGGATAGATGCGTTATTGGCTGGCTGGCTGAATGGATGGATGGTTTAATATCTGAATGAATGGATGGATGGATGGATGAATGGATAGATTAATATATTGATAGATAGATTGATTGATAGATAGCTTTTTAATATTTTGTTCACTTTATTATTCTCAGACAGAAAGTCACTAATAGTGTGAAATGTGACAAGTACAATAATGGACATCTATGCAAACCCTAAATGACAAAATGCTTTGGGGAGGGGGAGGGGGGTATTTGTGGGTCATTTTGAGAGCAGCAGATAAACATAAGAAGGACATCCGCAGATCTTAGCACAATGTGAGTCATTATTAGGATCTTTGCTAAAACTAAAGGGGAGACGTGAGATTACTGGAGACAGAAGACTCAAGTAAATAAGTTGTCCTCCATTTGATCTCACTTTTTGTCTAGAAGAAACTACGGAAATGTTCATGTTAATGTAATTTTGTGATTTTCCTCTCATAGATTTTGAAAGCATACAGTGCTTACAGAGAACAGGTTAGAAAATCATGCCCTCTTTCAGAATAACAAATGAGTTTTTGGTTAAGAACCCTGATTCCTGATCTCAAACCCCATTGTCACTAAATAATAACATTCTTCTATTTAAAAACAAATAAACGACTTATGGCTATCAGCCACTTCTTTTCACTAGAGGATATTTATGGAGTGCTTGTGCATGCATGGAAAAACGTTCTACACAACTCTCCATATCCAAAAGTGGCCCATCAGTATCCATCAGCAGAGTGTTTCAGGAGATGAAATGGTAGCATCCGACTAAAATGGTGGTAAGAATCATACTCGGGTCTTTGTAATGGAGACTAGCATATTAGCCACCCAAATATTACAATTGACTTTGGCAAAAACAGGCTTGTTTTGCAAAAAAATAAAATTGACTAAAAACCAGAGTCTAAGAGCTTTAGAAAACTGAAATAATATTTAGAATCAGAAGAAAATTGACCAAGTTATGACTTTTTGAACTTTAGGGATTTGCATCCATCACTGGATCGGCTGTTTGGACTAAATTTAGCATGAATAACTTTAGTAGATAGATGACATCAAAAGGCGAATTTTGAGGGGTGGCTTTTAGCGCTTCTCCAATGGAAAGCTTTTTAAAATTAATGACGAACTGGGTTCATTTTCTGGGCTTTTTTTCGGAATGGATACTTCTCAAAAACATGGTTTAAAAGCAGCCTTTTAGTTGAAATATCAATCGTAATTTTTGGGGAGTAAAAGTGCATTTTTAATTCATTAAATGAATAGAGGGGACAATTACCTTTCACAATAATATATCGGGTGCAGTCACTTCACGCCAGGGCATATGTTGAGCTTTTGGCACCAATAGAGTGATAGAGCCCCATCTTTCGTCCTTTCAAAGCATTAATTAAGGCTTCTAATAATTATTACTAAAAATACCAGTGTTTGACGAGATTCATAGTTTGAGAAAAGGTGTTACAGGGCAGTAAATGTCTCGTTTGGTTGGTGGAAAATGTGTTGCAAAGCAGATGTTAATGACTGGGCATGCCCAAGGCCGTAGCGTAGGTTAAGGAAGTAGCTACATTTGCAGATGGATTAAAGGCTGCAGTGAAACAGGTCTACAAGCAGTGGCAAAAAACCCACTCTACAGGAAATTCTCATCAGCAGAGAATTCATGCTCATCAGCAGCAGAGCATTTGCTTGTAATCATTGTGTAATTTACTGACATTTATTCATGCTTCATCTTCATACACCCTTATTTAATTGCATAATACCATACCTCTTTTTCATTTTTGGACACTTTCGTTTCAAGGTCATATCGCACTTCATCGACGGTGTCAATCTTGCGGTGCAGCTCTTTGCAGAGTTCCTAAAGCAGTTTTTTAATAATAATCAGAGGCTGGAATGAAAAAAAAAAAAACTTTATCCTGTACACTGCTAACAATATAGTCATCCTAACAGCTACCTGCAACTCCTGTGCAGACAGACCAGAGAGTTTGAGCGGAGGAACCCTCTCGTTCAGGACACTTTCCCTCTCACGCTCATTCTGCTCTTTTTCTGCTACCAGCATAGACACTGCCTTCTTCAGCAGCTTGCTCTGTCAAGGAACACAGTAAAGAGTCAGCTGCCTGGGGCCTAACAAGATAGCTCAAGTAGGCTTAGCTTAGCTTAGTACATAGCTTGGCTCTTCACATGGCACTGAGTGGAGGTTAAGCTTATTTAATCCCTTTATATACAGCTCTCTTTTACAAATGTAATGTGAGGCATTGTTATGGATAACAGCTGCATGGTTCTTAAACTCATGGTTCTTAGCAGTAGTCATGGATTATATTTACAATGCTATCCATGTGCACACAGTTTGTAAAGGAAGTTATAACATAGCAGTATTTAAATATGCAGTCATTATGTCAGACTATCACAAGGCCGGCAGAGGTCACTGTTGTACTGACAGGGGAAGATCTTCTGACTGGCCTTCCATCCCCCGGACACTGACAGTCATGTCTGCATAAGCTGCTTGACGTGACTGGAAGGCATTGCCCCATCAAAGCAGGCTACAGTATTTAGATATACAGATCTCTTCAAAATCCAAATGCTCTGTACAGTATGTACTGTGGTAGCCTAGCGGTTAAGGTACTGGACTCTGGACCCAATGGTCCAGGGTTCAAATCCTACCTCTGCCAAGCTGCCACAGTTGGGTCCTTAAGCAAATAACTTAAGCCCAGATGGCTTGGATTGTTAGATGAGTTGTAAGAGTTGTAAGTCGCTCTGGATAAGGGCATCAGCCCTTAAATGCCATAAATGTAAATGTACTTTTAAAACTAGATTTGGTAGACTAGTATTTAGCTGAGAGTCTGCACTAACCACAGGCGCCACCTTACAGTCAAAATGCCTAAAAGTCCACTGCTCAGAAAAATCCATTTCAAGATAAATATGAAGCAATTCAAAAAGATGATTTTATTTCATTAAGCAAACTCATCAAAAAACAAATGAAAAGTCATAAAAAGTGTCACAATTGTACAGATGAAATGCAAATTTAATTATCGTGATAAAATAGTAAGTGATATATTCATGGGGGTGAACAAAAGCATGTCAAACTGGACGAGAGTGCCCCTACATTGACTGTTCAGTAGGGTGTATGGTCACCCAAGAATCTTAAAACACACTGACAGTGATGGAGCATGGACAGGATCAGATTGTTCAGCAGTTCTTGTGGGATCCTCTTTATATTCATTTTGAAATATCCCCTCATTTTTGTTATCAGTGCATTTGTTCACATAAAGCGTTTTACAACAACCAAAGAATACAACTGTTGTAATATAAAATAAATATTTTCTTACTAAGAGGAGCATAACTTACTTTCAGCAGAAGCCGGCGTGTGGCTGAGTACTTGGACTTTTTCTAAAATAAGTTACAGAAAAAAACAACTGAAAACGTGAGTTTAATCATTTGCAGCATAAAGTTATAGAATCATGAATTAGAAGAATTGGTTCTAACTTACCGGGCTGTCATTATGTTGATGAGACAAGAGAGTACATACTGATTAATTGAATGAATTATTATAATTATATCAATTATTAATATCATTATAATTAGTAAAATTATTATTGTTATTATTATTATTATTGTTGTTGTTATTAGTATTATTAATCATAATAACAACAATAATAACAATAATAATAATAATAATAATAATAATAATAATAATAAATATAAAATTATTTTACATCCATAATGCATAAAATTGGAGAATGAATTATCAGCTTACCCTTCAGACATGGCTTTTATTCTCTAAGTGCAACCTTAAATAAAGACAAACCACAAATCAAAACCGATTAAAGTCATTAAATGTATCTAATGCACCAATCAGTTAAATTAACAAGAAAATGACCACACCTGTATGCCCAATCCAACTGCCTATGTTATCTTGCCCACTTGTCAAGATGGCATTTAACAAGTGTGGGAAGTCACGAGAAATCTCGGATAATAACTTGTCATCTAATAATAAACCAATCAATAAACACCATCAGTGCAACCAAGGGACTGCATCCCATGACGTTCTTTACCGTTTCTGGATATTTGTGTTATTGCATGTGCGTTTAATTGGACATCAGCAATCACTAAGAATTTTCCTCTCTGGCTAAATTTGAACATGGCTTCCATTCCTTCCTCTCGCCCAGTGATGCAAACAGCTGCAGCAGTGAGGCGGCAACTAGAAAAATGTTGGCCACCAGGATTAAAATCGTTGTCTACCTGTTGTCCTGACAGACCGATATGAAGTTGGCAGTCAGTGTTGTCAGTTGGCTACCCAGAGGAGTTTTGGTATATCTGAAAGCTAATACTGGGTTATTTCAATTTGTGCTCAAAGTAGTACCAGAATAATAATAGTAATTCAAATTGTAACATGCTACAGCTTATTTGCTTTAATTAAATTTGGTTCAAATTTTGCCACTTGAAACAATTAAATAATGTTAACCAAATAATCCTTATTTAAACCCCTATTGATGTTAATCAGAAATTAGAGTTATTCACTACAACGTGTGGGAAGATATGATGACAGTGGAAAATTTAAGGGGTTGATATAACTAGGAATCTTTTAACACAAAACAACATAACCTGTAGATGTGTATTTTATAAAACGCTATTCAGATGCCTGGAATTGACTTTCCAATATGACTATTAGAAACATTTAATTCATTTAAATTAAAGAGTTAATGAGAGAAATCCATTTAGTGATCAAAAAAGGCTTGATAAAGGATAAATTATTTTAAGTTGTAACGCTGTAATGCTTGGGGGATTCTGACTCATCTTTCTTACACATGGCCAATCAAGTCTGCTTGAGGCCTGAACTGGACAAAAGTTACTGCTGGGACTGGAACCTGTGTCTCCATGGGGTGATATGGTAGGGGTCGCTATTGCTGCACCCTTGATAATCACCTGACTGGCCTTTCCTCCCAGCCTGCATGGGATGCCTGAATTGGCAGGAAGGCTTTGTTGGGACTAAAATCCATGTCTTTATTGTTTTATGAACTGCGACACTGTTTACTGTCTACAACGAAAAAAATAGTGTTTTTGAATAATAATACTGATCAAATGAATCTGTGCTGCTGGGCTATTGATTTCTTTCCACTGATAATAAACCAAATAATCCAGCTATAGCCTTAATTAAAACGTGTGTGTGTGTGTGTGTGTGTGTGTGTGTGTGTGTGTGTGTATATAAAAAATAAATAAATAAATATATATATATATATATTGCAGACTTTATAATATCTGTATGAGGCAGTCTCTTAATTTTTATATAAACAAGAGCACCTTGAGTAACAGAGGTCATTATGCTAACACAGTGGGGCTAATAAAGGGCTCAAGGTCTCATTCTGGCACCTAAGCACAGTGGCACTGGGACTGAGGTCAAGTGTCTGTGCAGAACAATTCAAGTATCTAGTTACACTTCTCCGATCGTCAATGCCGTCTCGCGGCTCGTGTAGCAACGCTGTTTCATAACACATGTTTCATCAAGGCTAGTCTCAGCAAGCTGTTGCTCAAATGTTCCTCACAATCCATGTTAATCCCTTCCAGCTATAAATTTACTGCTTCAAGTTACATAAGTCGCATCAATACAATTCCGTATCAAGGAGTCTAAGTCCCAAAATAAAATAAGATATTAGTCTCAGTTAATCAGTTTTTTTTAAGGCAGCAGCCCATAAATAGTTGAAACCCAAACCTACCTTGAACGATATGAGAATCAGGGAGAGTGAGCTGTGTGGCAGGTCTAGAGAAGAAAAGGCATTTTCTGATTTTGGATGATAGATTTATAGCTGGAATCCCTCTTGTGAATGGCTCACCAAAATAGCCCTCCTGTTACGCCTCTCTGATTTTCACATGTCCTTCATGAATGCCATTTAGCACGGCATTCATATGGGTACCTGAAAACACACACACACCATAACCTGGGACAACGGTCACCCACAGAAGAATAATATACAAATAAAATCACAAACATACCCATACATATCAAATATAGCCACTACAACCACCTTACTCTACTCTAGACATAGTAATCTATGCTCAGGAAACATCAGTGGTGTTAATGGAAAGAACCCCCTCTGTTAAAACAATGCATTTAAGAGCCAACTCTTCTGACCGCTCACACCCGTGTTAGAAGACCAGACGAGTAATTCGTATAGCCACTGTGTGCCTGGCATAGCTTTAGAAATAGGGTGAGGACAAACCATAAGTCAACAGCACATACCTGCTTGTTCAAGTATTTATAGCATTGTTCAGCTGCTAATTTGATCTTGTATAATATTCCAGCATTCAGTCTACTTTATTTCCTGCTGTGCTTTGTTTGTTAATTTACTAATATTGTAAATCATAAATCAAAATGTGTCATAATATTTTGGCAGAACAATATTGCATACAATGCAACATTTCCTTTAGCTGGGTGATTGACAGAAAAATGTAATGTGTGTGTGTGTGAGCGTGCGTGTGTGCGTGTGGGTGCGTGAGTCTGTGTGAGTGCGTTCGTGTGCGTGTGATTGTAAGTCTGTGTGTGTGTGCGTGTGTGTATGTGTTTGTAAGTCTGTGTGTGTGTGTGAGAGAGAGAGAGAGAGTGTGTGTGAGAGAGTATGTGTGGGGGGGGGGGGTAATTCTGATATATAATAAATTTGGAGTTATTTCATTTTTGCATTATGTATATTACTAGCACAATTTTAAATGAAAAGGTGAAAAAAATGTTCACATGAAACTATAACAAGCAGCAGGGACACTGTACATGTTATTAACAAATAAAAAATGAACACCCTGAACAATTACTGTAAACGCTAAATCCACAGATGATATATTACTGCCCTCTGGTGAGTAAATTCACCTTCACCTCAGGTTCCCAAGTAGCCTTTCACAACAATATTTCCCTGATTAATAACCGTAGTTATGCAATCATTTCATTTTTATATTAATCGTCAGAAAAAAAGTTTCCTTTGCTTGAATGTTTTAATGCAAAA
>JAUZSU010132174.1:0-16566 GCA_034780255.1 Parotocinclus maculicauda
TTTATTTTTAATAAATTTTCAGAACTCTCAAAAAAACTTTTTTCACATGGTCATAATGGGGTATTTTGTGTAGAATTATGAGAAAAGAGATTAATTTAATACAATTTAGAATAAGGCTGTAACATAACAAAATGTGGAAAAAGTGAAGCACTGTGAATACTTTCCGGATGCACTGTATATTGTGTCTATCAAATGTCTTACAGATCCAGTACAGATTGATAAGCACACATTCGTAGATGTGTAAGCAACGAATATAATTCTATTACAGTTTAATTTGATATGTAACAGAAACATACTCCTTTTATCTCATTTAGTCTTTAGAAATGGAAGGTTTGTATGATTTTGAGAACGGACCATAAAGCCCCCAAAATAGTTACAAAATTAACATTTTATGACCAAGGCAGTGGGTGGAAATTTATCAGAGGGTGTTAGCTTTTAAATGTATATCTTTATATCTTTTTGTAATAGAAATCCTATATAAGCTATAGTCCCCTGATGCTGCATGGCTGTTCCAGCTTGGCATAATGAGGGCACTGCTGCACACTAACTCTCCATACCTGTCCTGTGGGAGTCTCCCCTCACCATGTGATACTTTCAACATCCCACTTTTACTGCCCCTTTACTAATCATGTGATAAGATAGCATTCTGTATTGATATATGCACCTCACACTTTGCTTCAATTACAATTAAGTCTGTTGATGTGTGTTGTGTGATTACTATTTGATTATCGATTTAAGGGATTTATTTTTTCTCACAGTGATTCCATGACTTTGATTTTGGTCTTGTTTCAGATTTTGGAGATTGCAGTGTCAGTAAATGGTGTCAGTGGGTGGTGGCCTTACACCAAATTACTTTTCAATCGATTTCACTGTCGCAGACAAATTTCCAAATGAATAAAGTCGGATTTAAATCACTACAGTCTTTTATTTCCAAACAAGAAATTCCGTGCATATCTAGAAAGCAGATATAAAGAATATTTTTACAGTTCACTTAGTATAGATCTATAGGTATCTGACCAAATCAATGCAAACATCACATTGTATTGTGCTATATTTATTCTAAATACATTTGGGGTATTAAGAGGCTTGTATATTTGTTCTAGTTCTCTGCAAACTACTGCATGCCAAAGTGTAAGGGAAACGATAAACAGTTATGTGAAATTCAAGCACTGAAATAACAGAGAAATGTAATACTGTATAATGTATTATGTAACGAAATGTGATATTTTCCTTATTTGTTCTTAAAATACTATTACAGTATATAAGAAGCCAATTTGTTTATTTAATAGCCTGTGTATATGACTGATTATCTTTATGTGCATGTTTTCAAATATTCTCTGAAGACGGGAGAGTCGGGGGAGACTTGTAAACGGTGACCATGTGAGATCTCCAGTATTTGCAAAATCATAGTCTGTGACTATGTAAAATAGTTCTAACTCCAGTTGTTTTTCTTGTAACAACTATTGAATGACCACAGCGTACCTTGTAGGGTATTCGTTTTGGCGCATACCTGAGATTAGCTGTCTCTCCCTTTTTGAAAATGTGAGGCAAATTTAAGGCCTCACCAGATGGATTGTAAGGTTTATCATTAATGGAGTTTTTGATAATCAGAAATGGCTTGTTGTCAGCTTAATAGCTTGTAATAATCATCTGAGGGCTGCTGTTCTTATGCACTTTGTGGCGTTCACCAGTGCCTCTTATCAGTGCCAATTATCACTGGGCTCACTTTAACTGAATGGTATGGACTTTTTCATGAGGTTGCTAATGTGAATAATAATAATGACTTGCAGTTAATGCACCATATATCATGCCTTTCATTGTAACTGATTATTATTAGGGTTTTAACAATAGCATTGGAAACTGTAGCTTGTTCAAAAACATTTCTTCTGATGATGATCCACCTTACTGTCCAACAGCATTAAGATAAAACTGCTTTCTGCAATTTAAAACAACCCCATATTTTCTTGTTTTACTCCCATTACTTGTTATAAACCAGAAGTAGGCTTTTATTAAAGCATAATCACTGAATAATGTATTAAAACAGTTCCCTACTATTGACTTGGCACATTGATAAAATTATGCCTGCTGTCATTGTACTTTGCTCACAAAAATAGGGGACATTTCATTAGGGATATTTCATTTTGACCCCTAATTTTTGTGAGCAGTATAGTATCAAAGGCACATGTTGTCTATAATATAGGACATTCAGAATAGTGAATGCATCAATTTTTTTCAATGGTTCTTTTAGCTATATTGTCAAGAAGCAACCACAGGTGCAAAGTGGTAGGCTGTTCAGAGATTTTACATGCTGCACATGGTCAAAGTTCTAAAGGGTGCTGCATGTAAAAATGTGTGTGTCTCTGTTTAAACATTCAGTACAAAGGTTTAGTTTGTAAATAATATAAACAGTGTGGAGCTTATTGGATCAGTTTGCCATGGCTGAACAACTACAACTGAACAACTACACATAAATAGATATATACCTAATACATATAATCTAAGACATGGTACCGCCTATGAAGTTTGGTTAGAATAGAAAGATTGTTTTGGAGCTTTGCATCCAGAAAAAAGATCAGTGTAGGCTGACAGTCTATAAACGTATGTTTCACAATTTGGGAGATATTCTGGGCAGTATTTGCTCGAGTTTGATGTTAAAACATCACTGGAATGGGAGGGTGGTGGTGGTTAAAGGGGCAACACAAAAGCCGTATAAAAAATGGAATGAGAACACTTCAGTCTCAGGTCATTTAATGTGTAAAGCAAGATGTTGGCAATCTTCTGTCAGTTTGTTGTAGTGTTCTTTTTCGCAATTTGTAGTGGAGGCAGTATCAGAGCAGGTATGTAAAAATGCTTGACAAAATGACCAAGAAGACAGTTTTGAGCTTCTTACTGAATGGTTATGAGATGATGGTTATGAGAAAAACTCCATGCTTTACTGAACAATAGATCTCACCCCTTCCATAACTTACTGGTCAGACAGCTGAGCACTCTCGGTAATAGACTCATCCAGCTCTGCTGTAACACAGAATGGCACAAGAGATTATTTGTATCAGCAGCGACCACACTGTACAACACCACACCACTGTGCCAGGACATACCGAGTTACTAACAGGACAAGCTCACATAGCACCAGATGGACATTAATGTATCTACTGATCTGTATATTCTGCCACCTTGCCTATTTACAGTGGCAGATTTGCATCTCTTTTAATATTACTGCACCTGGACATTTTTATTGTTTGTTAGATGGTTTATTGTACTAATATTCATAGTTTCTATTTCTTTATTTCATGACAGCTTGTTTATTGCACTTGTATTACATATCTTTATTATTATTTCTTATAAACCCGTATTGTACTATACAGTAATGACTTACTTTCCATATCTGACCTGATGTAAACACCTGACTTTCCCTCTGGGATCAATAAAGTAATCTATCAACTGATCGATCCATCCATCTGTTTCGATATGTCCATCTGTTTCATTTAGAAATATCACCTATTTTTTGTAAACAGTGTATGCACAGAATTCCAGTCTAATTTGGCGGCACTCCAAGTTAATGTTATGTGTTACACAGACACAGCCCACATCCTGAGGAGTGCTAAGACTAAGGAGCCTCTCCTGGGGTGTACATCAGGAACCAATCTAAGTGGTCATCACACAGAACCTCCCACTGTAAAAAAAAAAACAGAGAACCTCCCACAACACATGCTTCCACAACTCAGAACATTCAGAGTTCATACCGTGCACCTGTGCCGTGGTTCTCTGTGGTGCCCACTGAGTTGCATGGTGAGGGAGGTTCTGTGTAATGCATGTGTAATTTGGTTTCAGATGTATGTTCCCGGAGTGTCTGCCTCACTGGTTTATGATGCTGAGCCACCCTGCTTTGTATCAAGTCTCTGATGTAGTGAGGTTGGAGGTGAGGTCAAAAACTTTGGAATTAATCGGAATGTAATGTTTCATGTAAACCTTGGTACTGTTAGTATTAATCTGGAACTGGCATCTGCTAAAAAAAGAGCATTATAAACAGAGAGGCATGGAGAAAAAGATTCACAGGAAAACACTGAAATCCAAAAGAAGGTATATGTTTTAAGCATTTTTCAATGTTCATTAAATAGAAAAATACAGTATAATTTAGAAATATAAATACCACAGTGTATTGGCAATGGTTGTTGTGGCACAATAGGGGGTGATGCTCTGAATGTTACCCACAGTGGGGGAGTTCCGGTGGATGACAGACACAGTTATGCCAGTTCAGCCATGTGCAGTTGGTGCCATATGGAACCACACACTGCGTCCACTCACTCTCATGCCTGATTGCCTGGCCTGAGGGAGCAGAAGTAATACACTGGCACAATGTACAACTGAGATCGAAGCCAAATAAGACCCAGAGTGTGTGTAGAAGGTGAACCTAGGGTCTCATACACAGTGCCAGTAGACTCTAGACAACTGTCAGGACCGGATATTGAAACAGTGAGAACAAACTGAAGGAAAGTACATAATGGACGTTTGATTCGCTAAGAAAACCTGAGTGCACATATGTAATTGGAGATTTGAGTGTATTAGAATAACACATTAAGGAATTTTAATTCAGAGCAGGCTGCTTTGTTATTAGCATCCATACCAGGAAAACTGCCCTAATATTTTAGAATACTTTACAGTACTGTGTAAGAATAGATATACCACTCTTTTAGCAATGGTATAATGTTTATGTATAATTATATATCTATGTTTAATAGAATACAAAAAATCAGGAATTTGTATGTAGAATACAGGATTAACAGGTTACAGAGGCAAAGTATTTAGGGTGACCTTCCCTTACACTTAAACAAGAGCAGCATTTGGCAGCTTCAGTGGAATGCCAAGTTGACCCTTATACAGCCTGAAGAAATTTGATCAGGAATGATCTTTTTGGAAGGGATTCAGAAAATAATACACTTTTTTTGGGAAGTAGAAAAGAATGAAAAAGCTAAAATATGCTAAAACTCACAAAGACAGAGACGGAAATCAGTGAGAAAGTGTCAAATCCAAATTGTAGATTTTTGTGACCAATGCAACAAGCAGTCACTACACTGTTGCTAAAATAACAAATCTAACGATGACCCAAGACTTTTGCAAATTACTGTATATAGTTACTCTTGCCTCCTAGCTTTAGAAATCAGTCAAGTGTTTGTTCACATCTCCTATGAAGGATTCTTTTTACAGAGATTGTTTTCCCCATTAACACTTTCTTGACCCCTTTCTACATTATTATTCAGTTTTCCCCACACACTTTTAAACATTAAACCAAGAAATATTGGTGCAAGTAAAGTAGTACAGCTGTACTGATACCGACTGCTCTCTAAAGCGTCAGTTTGTTTGTGTGTGTGTGTGTGTGTGTGTGTGTGTGTGTGTGCACCCTGTGATGGACAGGAGCCCTGTTTAAGGCTGGGTTTAAACTTTCAGCCAGAAAGGCCTTGACTTGAATAAAGTGGTATGGATATTAAAAGTAATAATTTGTTCAAATAAAATAGATAATTAAATAATAAATCGGTAAATAAAACACTAAGCAAAAACATATGGGCTGTTTTTTTTATGTAGAGGAAGCATATATGTTAACACAAGATCAAATTAATTTATTGACCAGCAATACCAGATACGAATCCCTCTAATGGAACTTTAGTTTGCTATGCAGTCTAAACCAAAAAGATATTTTCTTATGTGAATAGCACACTGTCCACACTCCTTTCACTGCCCTTGGTGTCTGTGAGTTGATCAAATAATGCATTAAAAGCTATCTGTCCAGGGAGTGGTAATCTAAAAGCACCACCTTCTTAGTGCGTACAAGATCATGCCATAGACATCCAAAGATACATATGCTTCAGTGAGTGTCTATTAGCTTTGTGTATAATTTAATGAATTTGTGGGGGAAGCCAGCTTTCCTGTGTAGTTTTAATAGTTTTAATTAATATTACAGAAAGCTGTATTTATGGCTTCTAGTCGAATAATAAATTTCCTGATGCGGCCTTAAGGCAGCTGTGCTTGGCTGAGAAAATTGTTTCTCATAGTATTGTAAAAATGTGTGCAAGTGCCTGGAATCTATAATCTATAATTTATACTTGTAAATTCTCAGTGTAGCATACCAGTTTTGTGATACTAAATCATTGTTGGTGTTCTGCTAGGAATAGTAGTACATGATTTCTGTAAAGAAATATATTTTTAGCCTTCTACCAAGCTTAATTATGATTTGAAATAAAGAGCTGGTGAGCATACTGTCGGTAACTTTCTTGATCTGGGACCCAGTGGATTTGTTAGACAGTGTGGTATAGTTTCAGACTTGCTGTGATGAAGATGTGTTGCTTCTTTTGGAGCACACAAAGAATTCACCCTACTGAAGCACACGGTTATGTAGGTCAACCTTCTGCAAGCAGGGCAAGATTTGATTACGAGATTTGATTTGATTAGTGTGCTAAAGCATAGAGTAAAAATCACTCAGCAAAAAGTGGATTTACCAAATGACCAGCTGTTGTCTATGTGTCTGGATAAAATAATATATATTAGGAGGGGCTGTTGCAGTAGATTAATGGCTTTGGTGTAACCTACAAAAGACTGCAAGTCCATCAGTACCCAGTGTCCCAGCACCAAATAAATCATGTTGAATTTACACTGAGCTCCAGAGACTCCTTCATATAATCTAGTCACTGTCTCTGTATCCTCTGGAGATCTTAGCAAAGAGATAATGGATTTAAACCTGTTTCAGGAACAAAAAGCTTTTGATGTATTTTCCTGCATGCGGACCTCGTACACATGTAAGTGCCCTCCGCTGAGATTTATCACAAACTATATACAGCGTGTAGCAAAAGTAAGGATACACCCACAAAAAATAAAAATGTTTTGGCAGACAGTAATTCAGTCTTGGACATAAATTCAGGGGGAAGGGTAAAATGTGTTAGGCCATGCCATCAACATGCTGGCCATCTTAAACTTAAACTCAGTTTTTTCAAATGCCAAGGTGTGACGCATGAAATTAGCAGAGAATTTCCCCAGGAAATTGGTGTGCTTCATATTAATTAATTAATTAATTAATTTTGTTTTCTTATCATGTTCAAACGGTGATATTTTTTTCTGTACTGACAAAGCTAAGATTGGAATTATTCAATCTTATTTGTGTGCTTATTCTCATTTCCGTTGAATAAAGTACAGGTCTTTTCGCCTATTTCACCCAAACAAGCCTCTAATTACACAGAGTACAGTTGCCAAGCTTCTTGAACAATTTTAAGAAACCATTTCTGTTGCAAATAAACAAAACCTGGACAACTGAAAATTACCAACAGCAAAAATAATAGCATCATTCTGGCCTCATTCAGCAAGAGCCTACTGTACATTGTAGAACTGGATTTTTGGTGTTAGCCATGCCTTAATTCAGAGATTTTTGTCTACCCTTAAATGGCACCCTTACATAATTTAGATTTTGCAACACCTTAAGAGAGATGAATCAGACTGTTGTGTAGAATTTGCAGAAGGGGTGACACAGCAACTTAATATTAATGCTAACTTTTCCTTCCTTACTACTGCTCAGTGATGAGGTGAATTTCATTGTGACTGTTGAGGTCGACAAACAGAATTACCAATGTTGGTTGAACACAAACCCGCACTAGACTGACATTGTCACCTCACCTATGGTCATGGTGTGGTGAGGTGTATGGGGTACTTCAGTTAAGCGACCTCCCCTCATTTTTGGAAAATTACAAGCAGATTGTTACACAAGGTTGTTAGATGAAGTTTTGTTTTCCTCATTGTTGTAAAACATTATTAAATGTTAAAATATTCTGAAAATATTCAGATTTCTTTTAAGAAGGTGACCCACACTGATGTTCAGTTTCCTCCCAAGTTGATTGATTGTAGAGGCCCAATTGAGTAGCCACCACATTCTCCTGATTTAACCCCTTTGGATTTCTACCCCTGTGGGAGTTTGTTTGTAGCACATGTTTACTCTGTAAACATACATAATGTTTTTTAACTTAAATACAAAATTGTTTATGCTTGTGGTTGATTTAGTCAGATGTTTGGTGAAAGTTAACAGGAACAGGAGAGAAGGAGAAAAGCCTTAACACTCCAAAAATGGTGGGCAGCATTTCAAATACATTTTATAGGTATTATGGGTAATTTTATTTTTTTACACAAAAAAAATCACTCTTTGAACATGAGTGAATAAAGTACAGAAAACATGAAGTACCGAATGAAATTAAATTCAAGAAGGTGGCATTCAAGATGGCCCCATGTTGTTGACATGGCATAACAGATTTCCACCTTCCTCCACATGCTTGCATCCGCCAAACCTGTTTCTTAATACATGAAAGTTTCCTTACTTTTGAGACATCCTGTACACAAAAATGGTGTTTAGTTAGGTGTTACACATCAGTGTATTAGCATTGAAAATTTCTTAATAGCATTGAACACCTTCTTAAACATTGTCAGTTATTTATTTGTTATACCTACCATAAGAAGCACATTGTAGTTTACAATTAAATACTGTAGTCCATCTGTTTCTCTACATCTTTACTTTATGGTCAGGACACCCACAGTCCCATCACACTTTTTGGGTGATGGATTATTCTGACCATTTTTAGTGGACTAGTTTCAGTCCAGCAGGGATACTGCAGTGTTTAAAACCTCCAGCAGCACTACTGTGTCTGATTCACTCATACAAGCACAACATACTGTGCACTAACACACCACCATATCAGTGAGAATTATCCAACACCCAAATAGCACCTGATCTGAGGTGGTCCTTTGAGGGTTCTGAGTATTAGAGAACAAATTAAATGGGTCTAACAAATTATGTGGAGAAACAGATAGATTACAGTTAGTAATTGTAGAATTGCAAAGTGCTTTTATATGGCGGTGACATCAAACAAGAAGATAAAGTACCTAATAAAGTGATCAGTGAACATATCTGTAAGCTATAAAATTTTAGAAATTGAATAGGCATGCATAGGAAAGTCAGTATAAGCAAGTTTCTATAGTGCTTAACTCGATGATTTGTGTTGACGAGACCATGACATGGTTTTATATATGCAGTTTGGTGGCTATAAGCGTATATCAGTGTCTAGTTATATTAGACTCATGTCTAGTGCAAAGCTAATTCTCACATCAAACATGTCTGGTAGCTGTAGCTACCGTAAGGGAAATTTGTTTCTTCAAATGTGAGGCAGGCAGGTATGCAACACTACAGCTGCTAATGCAGCTGTCCAGCCACTGCTAAGCCTGCTCGTCTTAAGACTGACTTTCCTCCATATTTCCACTTTTAACATTACTGCTTAGGGCTAAAAATACTTAATAGTACACTAAAACACTCTCTCACACACTAACATATCATAGGATACACACACACACACACACACACACACACAATAAGGGCACTTTGGACACACCAATTAACCTAACACACGTCTTATAAAACCCACACAGACATGGGCATGCAGGAGTCACACAGCTGGAGTCCAGTGTCAGGATCGAATCAGGGGTCTCGGAGCTGTCTCGGAGTGCTAACCAAAACTGCCCTAAGTTCAACACAATCTGATTTACACCCTAACAAACTGCCCCACCCACTCTGGGAGTATAGAGTGAGCTGTACACTAGAAGCACAATATATACACAGTCACCTGATGAGGATTGGGTGACCACACACAGATACACACATGCACACAAACACTTTAGAATTTTAATTTGTTGTACTTTTTACTTGTCTTTTTGTATTTATTTTATTTTATGTGATAACTTTTTAAACTAATGTCCTATTCCATCTATTTCATTTTTATTTCATTTATTAATACACTATTGTATTATATTTTTATCTCTTATTTCTTTATGACTATATGTATATTTGATTTGGCAATACAAGTGTTTATATATATATATATATATATAGAGAGAGAGAGAGAGAGAGAGAGAGAAAGAGAGAGAGAGAAAAGAGAGAGAGAGAGAAAAGAGAGAGAGAGAGAGAGAGAGAGAGAGAGAGAAAAGAGAGAGAGAGAGAAAAGAGAGAGAGAGAGAGAGAGAGAGAGAGAGAGAGATTGTGAAGCGTACTGGGGAAGACAGTTGACAGCACTTTCGTGTGTTTCATAGGGAACTCTGTGTTGACTGGGGGTGCACTCTTAATTGCGGCTAGCCTTGCTTTGCTTTATGAAACTATTTAACCTGATATGAAGTATCTCTATGAGTCCAATTACATAATGCAGATATTATTTTATACAATCTTATTATAGTGATATGCTGCTGTATGATTAGATTGTTTAGCCAGCATCTGGATTGTTTTGCATTCCCACTAATCATTGCTAATTAATTTTTCTAGTTATTGACATACACTTTCATACTAAGCCGATTTAGAATAACCAATTAACCCAATGCATGTGTGTAATGTGGGAGGAAACCGGAGTACCCAGAGTAAACACACATGTACACAGTATCTATGATGTGATTGTACTAACCACTTGTGCCACCCCACCTTTTAGCAGATCAGTGAGTGTGTTAGGACCAAAGCCACCAGAATATCAAGAAACCCTATCCATCCAAACTAAGAGTTTACACAAACTGAAAGCTAATACAGAGAAAATGCGGAAAAGCTTCTTCCATCTGAATTTTACACCACACTGCATACAATCTTTAACCTGCTCAATTTGCAGAATATTCTAATAATAGATGAATATAAAAATAGAGCTTTTTGATGTAAACTCCACTCGCCATGGTCACCTTTTTGACCTTCCTTCCTTTCTTTTACATTCAGGGAATTTTTCCTTTCCACTGTCGCCCTAGGCTTGCTCAATTTGGGATTGGCCAATGCACCATGGTTAAAAGCGCTATATAAATTTGACTTTGACTTAATGATTTATTTGGAAAAACCTTTAAAAATCAGTGTTTGCCAGTAGAAACACAGGTTATGCAGCACAGATGAGCTGAGAATTTTTCAGCCATCTGTCAGTCGGATTAGACTGTGCATCTCACAGTAAATTTCCTCTCTACATCCTGCAGCTCATTCGTTATCATTAAATTATTCAGTTGGTTGTGCATTAATCCTATTGTCAAGTTTTGTTTTAATTTTAGTTTTATATGGCATTGTGAGTTTTTATTTTATTTACATAGCAGTTGGGTTTACCCTGGCCTTGCTCTTAATTTAAACATTCTTAGATTTACATAGCTAAAAATGTTTAGAGCTGGTTAAATCTAGTCAATGAACTTATCTCATGTAAAGTCACTCATAGTTTGAGCACCTAAGCATCACTTGAGACCCAGAAAGGGACGTCAGTATTAGCTGCCCTTTTTCTGAACTTTGACCTGCAAACTGTGCTAGCTGGGGGCCATGGTGGGAAAAGGAAGGGCTATGTGGGGTACACAGGAGGAGTGGATCAGTTGTGGAGGGGTGGAGGCACAGATGTGAATCATTGCTGTCTCTCTTTCTCGCTGGGACAGTGTTGTATGATTTGGAAAATGTTCATCGAATGCTGTGTATACTGTTTTCTTCTTAGCGTACCTTCCTGTGTGGATTAAGATTAAGAAAATGCATTTAAGGTACAGCAGAGGAGACAGTCATAATGTAAGTAAGGTATGACTTAACTGCCAGTTGTCAATATTGAGGAAATCTGTTATAGTTGTAGTTTTTATTTAAAAACTGCTCTTAATTGTTTTAGGTTTTATTGCTGATTTTAATGACTTGAACATGTGCGAAATGTGTGTTTTTATGGTATGTCATGTATTATTTCACTGGTCTGGTGAGAAACAGAGAGCTAGTGCAGGAAAGATATAGACAAAAATGAAGAAGGAAGTACAAGCCATGATGGGAAAGGTTTTACTCTTGCCAACACTGTAAGGACCATGGTCCAGTGGAACAACTATGTTTTATTGATTGTTTTTTACTGGAGGTTGCTGAAATGACTCTGTCCTCTGGAATTTTACTTTCCTTCAGTCTCACCACAAATCTGGTAGTTAATCAGCTCAATCAGCGTTCGAGTACAGACATTAGCAGCTTTTTTAAATGACAACTGACTAACTAAATATTTCGATCAAGCTACCAGACAAATTGCTGTGACCTGTGTTTTAGGCCATGAACTATAACTTGGTACTGCAGTGTGGACCAAAAGTCTGAGTCCACTAGTTAAAAGGATCCTTTTGCAGAAACTTGACAAGTTGCATGTTATACAGCACAATGTCAGAATGTTAGTGTCTGGCAGTGTTGCTGAATAATTGGCTTTTGTTGTCTTCAAGTGATTGTGGACGAACCACTAAGCCAGCCAGCACTCGTTCATCTATTTTGGTCTTCAAGTATTTGGGGCGAGATTTTTAGTTGTGTTTTGGGTTATTATCTTACTATTTTATGACTCCTTCTCTATTAACATACAAACAAGCATTTTGACTAGTGGTCTCTGACTTTGGTCTCTGCTGTATACTGCATACAGTAGGTTCATATTGTACTTCTTTTGGTGGACAGAGGGGAACTGGGATGAACAGCATAGAACAGACACGGGTTATGGTCATGAACAATTTGTCGATAAACACAAAAACACAAGATGTGTTACAGTCTTCGACAAGCGCTTGGTAGCAGGTGTTAAGTCTGATTTTACAGATAAAGCAAAAACTAAACTCAAAACAACAATCATACTTATGTATTATTTGATAGCAACAAACCGTTAAAAAATTTTTTTTTTTTGCGTTGTTAAAGACGTCATTCGAAAATGTTACTGGAGCTTTATTAGACCTACGTTTTATACTGAAGAGTACAAAATAATGGCAAAATAGATTTTTGGGCTAATTATATTTCTGTTCTCTGTTTTCTCATTTTTGTCCTATATTTTCTATTGCATGTCTTCTATCCTTTGCATATATCCTGTCTCGTCTAATCCTTTGTCCCATTCTCTTGTATCTTCTCCTTTCTTCAGTATGCACCAGCAGTTTTCCAGCTGTAAGGATCAGGTGCGTCGGCCAGCACAGGAACCTCAACAGAGACAGCAGGGCCAGCACAAGGACGATGCACCCACCTGTGGCATTTGCCACAAAACAAAGTTTGCGGACGGCTGTGGGAACCTCTGTTCCTACTGCCAGACTAAGTTCTGTGCACGCTGTGGAGGAAGAGTCTCTCTGCGCTCCAACAATGTAAGTGATAGTCTATCTACTGGAATCAATCATTCTGTGCATCTCCGTATCTGGTTATCCAATGTGTTTCACTTACAAATTGGATTTGTGCTGTTTTTTTCTGTATGTTCTTTGGAGAATAATTCATTTATTGTCAAATATTTTCTTACAATGTTACAGTAGCTGTTGTTGCTGGATAGTGTTTTACACGCTATTATTTTAGTTAAGCCAATTTGGGGAGTACGTCGCCTGCATTAGATATCTATTCATTTTTACAGGGAGGTTAGGACAGAAAAATGTGTTAAAGTCACTGTGTAGAGCATGACATCAACTATGTTTTTTTATGCATAACTACAAAAATACTCTCACACATGCCTACCCATAGTGAACAACCTAGATATTTGGAAAATTATTTGGAACATGAAAGGTGTGGGGTCTTTAAGCATCTCGGAATGCACAACAAAGTATTTACAATGTGTTTGCAGTAATTAAGTCATTCTCCAATCTTCATCAATGCAGTGTTCAGTTGAAGTATACAAAGGGAAACAAACACTATATGACAATCGGAATTATGCATTTTCTCCTTTAAATGCGACTGGCTACTAAATATGTGGAGATCTAATCTAACAGTTATAGTCCAAGACAGCTGTGTGTTAAGTTTCATTTATGGTAACTGGTGCATTGGGTGTTGAATGCCAGTGTTTCTGCAAGACGGATAGAATCTAATTGTGCTTTTCATTGAAATTTGTATTTACAGTTATGAAAAAGAAGTGTGATGGAGCTGAAATAAGGTGATCCATGACTAAAGCTTTGACAAAACCCTTTTTTTTTACACATTTTGGAGGATTTTTTTTGCTGAAAGTTTCTTTGCAAAGTTGTGTCAGAATTTATGTGTCAGCTGGTGGTTAAAAACTGTAACATTATACTATACATTTGATGTATTATACTATTTACATAATAAATGTTTCAATTCCAGTACTGTAGTTTTATATTATAAAAATATATTAGATTTAATTTGTTTATTTTTACGTTTAACCCCATTTATGTGTATCAGGGTTATGGGTGCTTTATGGGACGTCAGTTCATCACAGTGCTGGACACGAGTAACTATATGTGACACTGTGCAGTGCGCTTGCTTGGATCTGTATGGAGAATGATTCATAACACCTCAAAGCTTTGCAACAACTTCTTGAAGACAAAAAAAAAATAAAGGTTGTTGTCATGGCCTTTCTTCACAGTCACCTGACCTAAACCCCAAATAACATTTATGTGAAGACAGAGGAACGAAATGCAAAGTAGAAACATTTCCTCTTGTGGTCTCATGCTTTTAGTTCTCACTATATACAGGAAAGTATACAGAGGGGAAAATAAGTATTTAATATACTTTCAATGGATGAATATAAAAAATAGAGCTTTTTGGTGTGAACTCCATTCATCATGTTTGGAAGAAGAAAAAGAATGAGTACACTGTCCCAACCATAAATCATGCGGTGGAAAAATCATACTTTGGGGGTGCTTTTCTTCAAAGGGGACAGGATGACTGCACCGTATTGAAGGGAAGACAGATGGGTTCATGTATGGTGAAATTTTGGCCAACAATCTCCTTCCCTCAGTAAGAGCATTGAAGTTGGGTCATGGCTGGGTCTTCCAGACTGACAATAACCCAAAATACCCAGCCTGGGTACCTAAGGAAGGGCTCCATAAGAAGGTCCTGGAGTGGCCTAGCCTGTCTCCAGACCTGAC
Source organism: Parotocinclus maculicauda (assembly GCA_034780255.1). Taxonomy (NCBI): domain Eukaryota; kingdom Metazoa; phylum Chordata; class Actinopteri; order Siluriformes; family Loricariidae; genus Parotocinclus; species Parotocinclus maculicauda. Next base: position 14,848 of record JAUZSU010132174.1, read on the forward strand.
ACTAATACAAAGTCTTTGGAGGAAGCTAGCGACAGCCCTAAAACCAAAAAGATCTTTATAAGATTTGTATGGAGGAGTGTGCCAAAATCCCTACTGCAGTGTCTGCAAACTTGGTCAAGAACTATGGGAAATGTCTGAACTCTGTAAATCCAAACAAAGGTTTCTGTATCAATTATTAATTATGTTTTTGTTTGCTGTTTTAAATGCTTGTTTCATGCAATAAAATGCGAATAAGTTATTTAAAAACCATTCTGTGTGATTTTCTGGATTTTTAGATCCTGTCTCTCACAGTTTAAGTGTTAATATGATCAAACTAAAGACCTCTCCATTCTTTGTAGGTGGGATCAAATACTTATTTTCCCCACTGTATACTGCCAGGTGCTTATACCTGTTCCTTAATCAATCTCAATTTCTTCTTACAAGAAAACAATAAAATGCTATAATAACTATTTGTACGCAATTATTTATCAATAACTTTTTGTTTATTCAATTTCAGATGACTTTGAGGCATTTTGAGGTTACCATTACAAGACTGTTTACATTTACACCTGTTTATCTGTGTTCACTGCTGCCTGTGTCCTATCCACTGATTTCAGGACATTTAATTACAGGAGAGGAGAGGAGTGTGAGTGTGGAGTGAGAAAGGTTAATTAGGCATTAGTCAGAGAAGATGAAGGCCCTGGTCACTAGGGGGTCACTGCCTGCCCTTACCTGGAAGCACTGGCTGACGCATCATCTCTGTGGGTGTATCTGTGCCACTGGCTGGGAAACCCCAGAAATGGTGACTCCCTCCCAGAGCATGATATTTACCTTCACTTACCCCCTTTCCCCAAGGCTCCTGCCTATTAATTGCTAATTAGCATTCATGACTCCAGTGTTGGAAGTCAACAGAACAAGATAGCTTTGAACTGAAGTAAGAGCTCAGAGAGAATACACATGAATGATAAGTAGTGTGGGAGAGGGAACAAAAATTACTAGAAGCCATATATCACATATATCACAGGCAAAAGGCTTCATACACTCACCATCCGGGTTGGACTCCTTCAGCCTTCAGAACTGCCTTCATTCTTTGTGGAATACATTTAACAAGGTGCTCTAAATATACATCAGAGATTTAACATGACAGCATCTCAAAGTTATCCTGATGGAATTAGCCATTAGTAGTCAAAAAGGGATGGATATGATCAGCAACAATACTCAGGTGGGCTGTGGCATTTAAACATTGCTCATATGTATTAAGAGGCCCAAAGTGTGCCAAGAAAATATTCACACACCATTACACTACCAGCAGCCTGAATCGTTAATGCAAGACATGCTTTTATATTGTTTATGACTAATTCTTAAAGGAATTTTTACCCAGAGAACTGCCACTAACTGGATATTTTTTCTCTTTTGGACCATTGTATGTAAACCTTCGGAATGACTGTTTGTAAAAATCCCAGTAGATCAGAAGTCTGTCATGCCTGTATAGCAGCATGTTCAATGTTTCTTTCTTGACATTCTTGATACTTGGTTTGAATTACAGCAGGTTGTTTTAACCATGTCTGCTAAGTGATTGGCTGAACAGATACATGTGTCAAAATGAGAAGAACCTAATAAAGTGAATGGTGTGTGTATAAATTTAATTATGTTTTTCAATGCTGCATCATTTGTGTGTGTGTGTGTGTGTGTGAGCGTGTGTGTGCATGCGTTCGTGCATGTGTGCGTGTGCGCGTGTGC